>CABHPQ010195279.1:0-26855 GCA_902168405.1 Peromyscus aztecus | reverse complement strand
CTAGAATCCCCCAGTGAGGGGCTGGGGTGTGGCTCAGTGGTAGAGCCCCTGCCTAGCATACTCAAAATCCTGGGTTGACTCTCTAATATCACCAAAATGTAAATAAAACAAAGTCTTAAAAGTGAACAGTTTGCCAAGAAGGAAAAAGCACAGAAACGGATGAGGAAGGCAGTTGGAGGGCGGACAAGAAGCAACACCTTTCTTTTTTTTACGTTTTAATTTATTATTTTTTCCTCCATGGCTCTGCAGTGCTTTATTAATTAAAAAATATAAAACACACATATTCTTTTTATGATATTAATTAATTACATTAATTGTACTGATTTATTACATTCATGATATTATGTCCTGATACTACTGTCTGTTTGTGGGGTTTTTCCATCACACAAAACAGAAACTCTGTACTTAGGAAATCATGAAGCAACACCTTTCTCTGGGGTGATTCACTGCCTTGAAAACAACGGACTGGAAGCAGGTGGTTGGTACAGGGATGCCTGTCACAAGGATCGGGTGTGTTTGGGACGTCATGCTGATGTGAGCCCCCTGTTGGGTTCAAGGCATCACTTTGTAATCGGACACACGGGCAGTTTGGTAGCAGCAGGACTATCATGCCAGGAGGGATAAGGCTACCACCCCACAGCAGGCAGGACAGAAATTAGCGGCCAAGTGAGTTCTGACATGGTTGTTATGAGAACACTAAGCCTTTTAGGGCATTTGGAGTCTAGCAGTCAAGACCTGTGTTGGCCTGTGAACTTTTCAGTCTTTGAGAGAGTTCACATACATGTGTGTGCACATGCATGTGCATGCGTGCATACGTATGAGTACCTGGAAGCATGTGTGCGTATGTGTGTGCACATATGTGCGTGCGTGTGTGTGTGTGTGTATGTGTATGTGTGTGTGTGTGTGTGTGTGTGTGTGTGTGTGTGTGTGTGTGTGTGTAGAGCTGAAGTCAACATCAGGCAGGTGTCTTTTCTCAATTGCTTGCTACTTTTTTCTTTCTTTTTCTTTCTCTTTGAGACAGGATCTCTATGAACCCGATGGTTATTGATTTGGCTAGGCTGGCTGGTCAAGGATCTACCTATCATCAACCTCCATGCCCCCAAGGATAGAATTACTACCATGCTCTGCTTTTAGCCTGGGTTCTGAGGATTCTTCGAACTCAGGTCCGTGTGCTCATGCAGTGGGCACTTTACCAGCTGAGCTACCTCCCCAGCCTCCGAGCTAAATATTTCATTCAGATTTTCAAAGGCATCCATGTTCAGAAAGGCTTTGGAACCACTAATATGGTTTGATTCCCTTCATTATGAAGGAAGGAGCCGACCCAGACATGGAGCCTGGCTTGTACGAGTTCCTATACAGCAAGTTGGTAGCAGGGTAGGGCAGGGCCTCGGGTCGCTCAACTGCTCAAGGATGCGTGGTGGGCTCACGGAGCAGAGACTTTTACAGCCTCCACCACACCCCCACCCACTCAGACCTAGCTCACGCCGCTGCCAGAAGAGGCTTGACAAACCCAGTGGACAGTCTCACCTGTGCAGGAAGCCCAGCCCGGGGCTGGGAGGTCAGGAGAGCTCCCTGGGTTTGCTGAGGTAGCTGGAATAGATTTGGCGTCGGTAGCAGGCCTGGGGAGACAAGAACACAGAAGGTGAGTGGGTGAGGGGCAGGGGGTGGAATGCTAAAAGCAACAAGGAGACCATCAACTGGGCTGAGATCTCACCTGGCTGACTCTGCTGGGCCTGTGGCAGCAGGAACTGAGCAGGTGGCTGGAGGTGGTGGCCGGGGACAAGTACCAGCTGTTGGAGCTGGAGGAGTTGCTGTATGTCCTGGCAGAGAGGGGATGGACAGAAACACAGACTGAATCCTGGCTTGATCTCCCCCTTCAGCAGCATGTGAGCCCCCAAGGAGCTGAAGCCAGGAGGCATGTAGCACGGCACAGCAAGCTGTGGTCTACCAGACCTGGAACAACACACTGACTGCGGGACACCTGGAAGTCCCATCCTCCAAGCTGCCCCAGGAGGGCTTGCTCTTTGCCTCTCCCTTCCTGGTGAAATGTTTGCCCAGTCTTACATTCCCACAGAACAAATAGACTTGTTTAAAAATGTAAACCAGGCTAAGTCTTTTTTTCTCTTTTTAAAATGTTCCCAAGGCATGTGGTATGATGTCTGGAATTATCTCTAACGCACTCCAGCAAATAGCAGGTGTATGCATTGGTATAGACACTTGGAGAAAAGCTCCGGCACTAATTTAGGTTGAAAAAAAGAACTCAGAATGTGAATCTATTTGGAGATAGGATCTTTGCAGATGAACAAGGCCATGAAAGTGGGTTCCAATGCATTATGGTTGGTAGTGTCATTAAAAGGGGAAAATTCAGCCAGGCGGTGGTGGCCCACACCTTTAATCCCAACACTCGGGAGGCAAAGGCAGGCAGATCTCTGTGAGTTCGAGGCCAGCCTGGTCTACACAGTGGGTACCAGGACAGCCAGGGCTACACATTGAGACCTTGTCTCGAAACCACCCCCCACCCCAAAAAGGAAAATTCAGGCCAGGAGCCTGAGTTTAATTTAAAGGGGAGGGGGTACTCTGGAGAGATGACTTAGGGGTTATGAGGACTTGCTGCTCTTCCAGAAGACCTGGGTTCAAATCCCAGCATTGACACCTGGCAGCTCACAGCCACCTGTAATTCCAGGTATGAAGAACCCAACACCCTCTTCTGGCTTCCATGGGCAACCACACACATATGACACACACAGCCACACATGTACACATAAATAAAAATAACAAAAATTAAATCTTTGTTTGTTTGTTTTTGGAGACAGGGTTTCTCTGTGTAGTCCTGGCTGTCCTGGAACTCACTCTATAGACCAGGCTGGCCTCGAATTTACAGAGATCTGCCTGCTTCTGCCTCCTAAGTGCTGGGATTAAAGGGGTGCTCCACCACCGCCCAGGTCAAAAATAAAATCGTTTTTAAAAAATTTATTTTATGTATATGAGTGTTCTGTCTGCATGTACAACTTTATGCCAGAAGAGGGCATCAGATCCCACTTCAGATGGTTGTGAGCCACCCATGTGGTTGCTGGGAATTGAACTCAGGACCTCTGGAAGAACAGCAGGTGCTCTTAACCACTGAGCCATCTCTCCAGCCCCCCCCCAATAAAACTGTATAAAAAGAAAAAGACCTAAAGTGTTAGCTCAGTGATACAGCACCTGCCTAGAATCCCCCAGTGAGGAGTTAGGGGTGTGGCTCAGTGGTAGAGCCCCTGCCTAGAATCCCCCAGTGAGGGGCTGGGAGTGTGGCTCAGTGGTAGAGGCCCTGCCTAGAATCCCCCAGTGAGGGGCTGGGAGTGTGGCTCAGTGGTAGAGGCCCTGCCTAGAATCCCCCAGTGAGGGGCTGGGGGTGTGGCTCAGTGGTAGAGCCCCTGCCTAGAATCCCCCAGTGAGGGGCTGGAGGTGTGACTCAGTGGTAGAGCCCCTGCCTAGAATCCTCCAGTGAGGGGCTGGGGTGTGGCTCTGCTGTAGAGCCCCTGCCTAGAATCCCCCAGGGAGGGGATAGAGGCATGGCATAGTAGAGAACTTACCTAATATATGTGAGACCAGTGTTTGTTGTGAACAAACAAAAAGGGTATGCTGGCAAGATGGCTCAGTGGGTAAAAGTGTTCACTGCCTATCCTGATAATTGATCTCCAAAACCCACCCCTGGCCTCCACATGTATGCCATGGCACATTTGCAAACCCCAACCCCCACATACACAAAATAAATGCATGTTTTAAAGGGGGGAGAATTTTGATATAGACACAAACAGAGCAGAGATGATGTAAACAGACACAGGAAAGGAGACCGGCTATAAGCCAAAGAGAGCAGACGAGAGCCCCAGCCCACACCTCCACGGCACATTCCTGGCTTCGAGAGCTGTGAACGAATATATGTCTGCTGTTTGCGTCACCAGATCGTGACTTGTTGTTATAGCAGCGCTAGCAAACTAATACAAGTGAATATGCACCTGCCTTGGGACCCGACAACTCCATTCCCAGGTGTAAAGCCACCAGAAGTTCTTCCCATCAGCCCAAGGGCCATCGGCAATGGAACAGATAAAGGACCCGTTTCCGTGGAATCAGCAGCAACGCAAACTTCCACAAGAGGTCATGGCATCCTATATCCTGTTTATATCACAAACTCAAGAGGCCCGGGGTGCCATCAACACAGGTGTGCTTGGTTAGTGGGGACCCACTGAGCTGCACGCTTGTGACCAGCGTACTTTTCTGCATTTGTTCTATGCTGGTAACCTATGGCAAAGGATAATGCATCCTTCAGGACTGAATCTACTCTACCCCGCCCCCACCCCCAGATACCCTAGCCCTATTAAAAAAAAAAAAATCCACGGCTGTCTCCCTCCAGCTGCAGATCAACCGAGAAGCAATGAGGCTGAAGCGTCCATTGATAGTGGAGCCGTCCAAGGCTCTGAGTCTAACTCTATAGTCTATGTTCACTGCTTCTCCTCCTCCCCTCTACCCCAACTCCCCTGTCCTCTCTCCCTCCGCTCACCATGTAGCTCTGCCCGGCCTGACCCTGCAGAGGCTAGTGTAGCCTTGGAAGCCCAGTGATCCTTTCTTGCCTCAGCCTGTCCAGTGCTGGGATCCCAGGTTCCTGCCACCACACCTGGCTGATGTTTGTTTTTCTTGCAAAGGCTCTCCCAGTGGTACACCCTTCAGGGCCCACAAAGGGTAGCCATCCTGCTCTCTATGGCCCTCTTAGAGAGTGGTGCACTTATTAATGTGTACTCTTCCTCTGCTAGGCTGAGCCTCTGGCAGGCAGAGGGGTGTCTTTTAAAACAAACAAACCCAACAATTTAAGCCCTCCCCGAGTCTGGCTGCTCAGGCTGAGACTGACTCAGGTTCAGCCTTGATCCCTGCCTTCCTTTCCTCTCCTATCCATGCAGCCCATCCTCACCTCCCATCTCTATCTCTCCCCTCCACTGTTGCCATCTTGGTTCAAATGTCAGCACCGTCTACCGCAGGGCCACCTGATCCCTCCAAGCAGCCAGAGGGGGTCTGATAGCAACAGACTTCTGAGATTTTTTTTTTTTTTCCTAAATCAAGGTCTCACAAGCTTGGCTTGGAATTCCTTATGTAGCTGAGGATGACCACAAACTCTTCCTCTTCCTGCCACATGTGTATGTGTGTGGGTGTGTACACATGGAGGAGGAGAAGAAGTCAGATCCCTCAGAGGTCACGAAACACCGGAGGCCTCGGGTGTTTGTGGTTTATTACATGAATGCTGGGATCTGAGCTGGAGTCTCGGCACGGAGTGCCTTTATGTGCTGAGCCATCCCGATGGCCCCATTGTTATTAGCATATATTGATTATGTATGACCGTGGGTTTCATGAAGGCATGTCCATACTGTACCTAACGTATTTCAGACATATTTGCCTGGTTACCCTTTCCTGTCCTCTCCTACTCTTTTTTACTGACACCTTCCACTTACATGACCTTTTGGGGGTATTCATGTGACTTGATGCAAATTTTTTAAAAATCTTTTTTTTTTTTGTTTCCACAAAAGTTTTTGGGAAAATGCAAAACACAGTGATGAAAATTTTTTTTAAAATTTATTAAAAGAGGGGTTTAGCCAGGTGGTGGTGGTGCACATGCCTTTAATCCCAGTACTCAGGAGGCAGAGGCAGGTGGATCTCTGTGAGTTCGAGGCCAGCCTGGTCTACAGAGGGAATTCCAGGACAGCCAGGTCTACACAGAGAAAACTTGTCTTGAAAAAAAAAAACAAATAATAATAATAATAACAACAACAACAATAAATAAGAGTGTTTAGAGAGTTGGCTCAGTGGTTAAGAGCCCTGGCTGCTCTTCCAGAGGACCAGAGATCAATCCCCAGCACCCACATGGCAGCTCACAGCCATCTGTAACTCCAGTCCCAGGGGACCTGATACCCCTTCTCACCTCCACGGGCACCAGACATGCACACGGTGCACAGACATGTATGCAGGCAAAACAGTCACTTGCATAAAATAAACCTGTGAACATTTTTTTAAATTATAAAAACAGAAAGCAAGCATCCACACAGCCCACCCAGGAGGAAGCTGTGAACTTGGATGGGAAAACATGGCTGTCTCCTACCCTCTGGCTGCAGATGCGGCCCCTCCTTCTACTAGGAACATGTCGGACGGGCTACAGTGATGCCAGTGGCACAGAGAAAAGGAAGCCCGGACCTTTTCACAATCCATCTTGGCCTCCACTGTCTCTTGTCCCCGTGTCTGCCAGAACCCAAACACTCTGCGGCAGCCTAGCTCACCCCAGGCCTCGCCTTGTGACTTTCCTGCCCTCTGACCCTCGTCCAGCCACACCAACTCTGCCTTGTCACTCACCCCGGAAAGGAACCTCCAGGCCTTTGCTATTCCTGCTGGACCACCCGACCACCCCTTCCACCTCCTCCAGGTCTCCTCCGTCAGCCGCTCTTCCACAGAGCGGCCACCTCTCCCTATCCTCCTTGTGCTGTCACCACATTCATTACAACACCACATTCTCTTCCGTCCTGCCGGAATCGCTCGCTTCCCGTCTGTCTCTCCAGCTAAGACGGATGCACAAGACTGTCCACTTTATCCTCACCCAGAAAGGCACCTGCACATGGGGAGCTCTTCCCGCTATCTGCTGAATGAAGGAGTGAAAGAAGGAGAGAGATTCTAGTGTGTGGCAAGCAGGATCTGGACAGCCACAGCCAGTAGGAGGCCCCATCTGTGCAGAGTCCAGAGAGGCCGCACGGCTCTCTTTAACCACTTGGGGGCGTGCTCCTCCAGCGTGAAATGGTGAAGTCAGACTAAGCTGAGACGCTGGAGGAGGCCCTGCATAGCATAGTTCATACTTCAATTGCTTTCCTCGAACCAGCTGGGAAGGTTAGCATACCCCACTCACTGAAGCCGAGAAGGGAAGAGACCAACTCTTTTCTGCCTTTTTTTTTTTTTTTTTTTTTTTTGAGATGCAGCCTATTATGTAGCCCTAGATATTCTGGAACTCACTATATAACCCAAGCTGCCCTCAAACTTGTTACAATCCTCCTGCCTCTGCCTCCTTGGTGCTAGGGTAATGGGTGGGCATTACCACACCCAGCCTGGGAAGGAACCAACTCTTGCCTCCAGTGCACATGCCTAAGAGGTAATAGGACAGACTGACTAGGCTTTGCTGCAGACAGACAGAAAGACAGATACATGGCGAATACAGACACATGGGTGAAGGGAATGGGGGTGTAAGTGATCACTTTCTCATCAGACCTCAGTCCCCACTGGGGGTGAGGGTGGGGGTGGGGAAGAAAGCTGTGAGAGTGAATGGGAGGAGAGCAGAGCCCCAGAGCTGGCCAGCTGCGACGGCCCAGGTGTTGTGCCTCACCCCAGTGCACAGGAC
Source organism: Peromyscus aztecus (assembly GCA_902168405.1). Taxonomy (NCBI): domain Eukaryota; kingdom Metazoa; phylum Chordata; class Mammalia; order Rodentia; family Cricetidae; genus Peromyscus; species Peromyscus aztecus. Next base: position 19,456 of record CABHPQ010195279.1, on the reverse strand, counting down.
AGGAGGCCCTCTCCCCCACGGCTCCCACCCCCGAAAAGCCACACCATGACTGGAGGGTGGTAGCATGTGGGCCATCTTTAATATGGCAGGTTGTGACCAGTTCTGGACATGGCACTGAATTAAGTCTAGACTGGAGGAGGAGGAAGAGGCGAGCTGTGGGAACCAAGTGAATAAGAGCTGTCACAGTGTTCTAAACGAGGACACTTGGGGAATGGGGAACAGGGCACACAGTTTCGGTCAGTTGGGAGGGAAATGCTCTATTGTCCTGTTAAAGCAGGAAGGCATCTGTAATTAATAACATACTGCACATTTTCAAATAGCTAAAAGGGTGAGGTGTGGAGGTGTAATCCTGCAATCCCAGCACTTGGGAGGTGGAGGCCGGAAGATGAGAAGTTGGTCAGCTTGGGCTACAGAACAACTTCCAGCCCAGAATGGATTACATGAGACTCTGAAAACAACAACAATAAGGACAATAGTAATAATTTTGGTCAGTTCTTGGGATTGAACCCAAGACCTCAAGCATGCCAGACAAGTGCTCTATCGCCAACTCAGTATCCCATAAAGACCTTAAATGCCATACAGAAATGATAAGTAATTGTGGTGACAGGTATGTTAAATAGCCCAACTTTGGAGTCACTGAGTTATTCCTTCCTCTGGGCCACAGCTTTCTTATCTGCAAAATGAGGGTAAACTGTGTAATACTTCCCTGGGTTTCACTGGGGCCTGAGTGATGTCATTATTTGGGGGGCACTTTAGAAATCTGAACATATTACTTACACACAGGCGCTAGCCAACACTGTCCCCTCATGCTTGCTCCATAACGAGCTGTCAAGAGTGGGAGCCCCACCTGGCTTTCAAATCTGTCCTCTTCTTAACCACTGACAAGGTCCAGCGCCCACCCAGGCTCTGCTGAGCATCAACCTGGGATATCCACCTGCCGGGGTGATGTCTCCACTTGAGTAACTAAGAGAGTCTTCCGGCTAGGTGTAGTGGCGCACGCCTTTAATCAGAGCTCTCCAGAGGCAGAGGCAGGTGGACCTCAATGAGTTACAGACCAGCCAGGGCTACATAGTGAGACCCTGTTGGTTGGGGTTCAAGTCCCAACAGGTCCAATGAGACACTTGTTTCTTTCTTAATTCAGAAAATCATCCAGGTACAGAAGCCAAAATCCCAGGAGTCATTCTTGGCCCAACCGTCACCTGCCTGTGCAAGCCAGTTTCCGCTCCCTCCCATGTGCCCACTTCCTATGACTCCTCTCGATTCTACTTCCAGGATCTGTAGACCCTCTTCCTCTCAGCCAACGCGTAGAGCCATAAAGGATCAGACTTGGTGCCTGGCCGGATAATAGACCTCCTGCTTAGCATGTGACAAGCCTTGGGCTCCATTCCAGGCTGCCCCCACGGTTGTCTTGAACTCTTCCAGTCCTCCTGCCTCTACCTCAGGAGTTCTGAGATTACAGGTGTGTACCACCACACCAGGTCTATGCAGTGCTGTAGACGGAATCGAGGACCCCATGTACGCACTCTTACTAACTGGCCACACTCCCAGCTAAAACACCTGTGTTCTGTTTTTTTGTTTGTTTGTTTTTTGTTTGTTTGTTTGTTTAGTTAGGGTCTCATACTGTAGCCCAGGTGGCCTCAAACTCAGGGCAGTCCCCTTGCATCAGCCTCCTGAGTGCGAGAATTACAGAGATGTGCTGTCAAACCTGGCTTTAGAATAGTTTCAGTCCCTTTGTCTTAATCTTCTCCTTATGCCTGCCTCCCCACTCACTTACTTTTGTACATGTGTGTGTGTATGTGCATGCCTGCGTGCATGTGTGTACATGCATGGAGGGACTGGAGAGAGGCCAATGATAAATGTCCTCCTCACTTACTCTTCACTTGATTTTTTTGAGACAGGGTTTCTCACTGAACCAAAAGCTCAACAATTCAGCTAGGCTGGTGGGCCAGGGGGCCTCAACTATCCTGCTGTCACTGCCTCCCCAGAGCCAGGGTCACGGATAAGAACTGTCGAGCCTGACAATCTTAAATGAGTGCTGGGGATCCACCCCAAGTCCTCATCATGCTTTCTCAGCAAGCACTTCATAGAACAAGCTGTGTCCCCAGCCCGTAATGGTTTTGTGTGTTTTGAAACAGTGTCTCTCACACACGGCTGAGGCTGGCCTCGACTCCTGATCCTCCTGCCTCCACCTCCCAAGTGGCTGGGATCGCAGGTGTGCGCCACTCTGCCTGGCTTTCCCCTCACCTCTCAGGAGCTGTCTCGATGAGCCTTGAACAAGTCAAGCCGCTTTCCTCTCTGCCTGTGTCTCCTTGTTCCCTCTCCCTGCCCCCCACGCTTCTTTCAAGACTGACTCACTCAGCCCTCGGCACTCAAAGGCCATTTTCTCAGTGAAATCTTTCCTAACCACCCCTTTAGACTGGGCCCCTCCCTTTCCCACGAGGCCCTGTTTCGTTTTGCACATCACCCTTACTCTGAACCGTGTTGTTGCTGGTTTACAGTCTGTTTCCCTGCTAGGGTACACAACCCTCAAGGGCAGCTGGTCATGAGTAGGCATGATCTACACAAGGGACCTCATGAATGCCACTTGAGTGGAAGTGATGATTCCAATCACTCTACTAGGAAGAGCTCTGAGTGGGGGAGCAGGAGGCAGGAGTAGTGGTGTACGCCTATAATCCCAGAATTTGGGAAGCTGGGGTGGAGAAGCAAGGGTTCGAGGCCAGCCTGGGCTATAAAGAAGTTCAAGGTTAGTTTGAGCCGCATATTGAGATTCGGTTTCAAAACCAAAGGGAGGGTGGCTGGAGAGATGGGTCGCATTGAGAGCACTTGCTGCTCTTTCAGAAGACCCAAGTTCTGTACCCAGTACAGGAGGGGGTCTCTATAACTTCAGCTTCAAGACATCTGGCCTCTATAGGCACACCCCTCTAAGGCATATATTCATATAAATGCACACAGGTTCAGATAAAAATAAATCTTAAAAAAGGGGGTTTTATTTTGTTGTGTGTGTGTGTGTGTGTGTGTGTGTGTGTGTGTGTGTGTGAGTATGTGTGTGTGCTGTTTTGGGGGACAGGGTTTCTCTGTGTAGCCTTTGCTGTTCTTGGCTTTATAGACCAGGCTGGCCTCCAACTCACAGCGATCTGCCTGCCTCTGCTTCCCATTGCTGGGATTAAAGGCGTGCGCCACCATGTCAACATTAAAGAAATGTTTTAAGGGTTGAGGAGAAAAGGAAAAATAAAAACAACGGAGGAGCAGTATCTAGTGAGGTCCTGCTGGGTCACAGAACAGACAATGGAGAGTCATTCAACAGGGAGAAAAACTTGCATTCAGAGTCTTCCAGCCCATGTCATCTTCTGCTAAATTCCCAAGTTACTGCACATCCTGAACCAGGAATCAGTATGCAGGGCTACCCAGTTCAGAACTCCACAGCTCCGTCTGTGTGCTGAACCCACACCTCCAGGTCTGGCACCACGGTCCCTTCTTAAAACAACAGGGACTCAGCTCTTCTATCTGGGGACCTGTTTTGCCCATGCTCGGGTCCCAGGAGTTAGAAGGGGTTCTGACTCTGTCTTCTCAAGGCCTCAGGTGAGGCCAGTGGGTACAACTGTTCTCCTGAGCAGGGAGATGGAGGTGTCATTTTACTTGCCCCAGAATGACATTAAGGAGGTATCCCTGGAGCTGGGCCCAACACTCCACAGCAGACCCTTTCAGTGATCTGAGCCAAACATTTTCGTTGTCCCTCAGCTGCCTAGAGTTCAGCTTTGGACTGGATGATGTACAATACGCTTATCCTCCACTGCCTCTCCCCACCACTCTGGCCCAGCTTCTGAGCTGGCCCAGCTTCTGAGCAGGCTCGCTTTCTTGCATCATGCCTGCACTTCCTACGGTCTGCAAGCCTTTCCTTCTGCTCACCGACCTAGGAACCATTGTGGGATAATCTTTTTGTGCACTGTGAAGATGTGTCTTTGCCAAGGCACCTTCGGATGGGTTTAATACAGAGCTGAAGGGCCAATATCTAGGCAGGAGGTATAGCGGGACTTCCAGGCACAGAGAGGACTCTGGGAAGAAGGGAGGCAGAGATGCCAGGGAGATGAAGAAGGCGTCAGACACACAGAATGGGGGAGAGATTAAAAAGCCACATGGTAAAATGTAGATTAATAAAAATATGAGTTAACTTGGGTTGTAAGAGCTAGTGGGACAAGCCTAAGCTCAGGCTGAGCTTTCATAATTAATAAGTCTCCGTGTCATTATTTGGGAGCTGGATGGTGGGACAGAAAAAGACTTGTTACAATAAACTTCTACCACCACCTCCCGAAAGCCTTCCTGACTCCCTCACACACTAGATATGTTCCTGGATCCAAATTTCCCACCAGACCCAGTGGGCACTGTCATTCACAAGACCCTCTCAGCCTAGGAGATGATGTTAAGCATCATTCTGTATTCCTTTTCCACCCTACAAACACAAAATGATGTTTTCACGGTTAATGTTAAGTTTTCGGTCAATGCCAAGTCCTACTGCAGGCCTTCTGAAACACTCCCCTGAAGAGATGCCTTCGCTTCCCTTGATTGAAAAACTGTAACAACAAAACAGCCCTCATTGATCTGATAAACATCCACATTGCTCCCTCAGCAGAATGCACCATACCAAGCATTGGACAGGCCAATTATCCGACTGTATATAATATAATTGTCCTTTCATAGGTGCAGCAAAGAAACTGCAGGGAAGCATCGTGCCAAACAGTTTAACTAGCAGGGGAACTTCCCCTTTTTATTCTATATTATTATATCATTTTAAAGTGGTGGGTCATGAATCTTTGTTGTTGTTGTTGTTGCTTGTTTTTGTGGTTTGAACCCAGGGCCTCAGGCAAACCAGGTAAGTACTCTACAGCAGAGCCACACCCCAGCCCCTCACTGGAGGATTCTAGGCAGGGGCTCTACCACTGAGTCACACCTCCAGCCCCTCACTGGGGGATTCTAGGCAGGGGCTCTACCACTGAGTCACACCCCCAGCCCCTCACTGGGGGATTCTAGGCAGGGCCTCTACCACTGAGCCACACCCCCAGCCCCTCACTGGGGGATTCTAGGCAGGGGCTCTACCACTGAGCCACACCCCAGCCCCTCCCTGGGGGATTCTAGGCAAGTGATCTACCATATGCTATACCCACAGCCCCAACAGTGCTTTGGATGGGACTTCTTATTTTCAAACGTAACACATTTTAGTTATTCCTGTTTCACTACAAGCCAGCGAGTCTCCTGGGAGACAAAGATGCCTGTGACTCATTCCTGAGTCCCTATATTCTGCCAGGGTCCTACACACAGGAGGCCTAGGGATGTTAGTGACCTGACTGCAGGGACAGAGCTGAGCAGGCAGAGAAGTGGAAGCAGGGAGAAGAGACTCAAGCCCCAGGAGCTGGTCTAGAGCTGTGGGTCCGTGGGAAAGTCAGGGTGGGAGGAGCTGTCCCCAGTCCCTGTGCATTGCCCAGCACAGGAGCTGCAGCACAGGCTACTCTTGAGCAGATGAGGCCACAGGGCAACTCAGCTCATGAGAATGAATTCCTAGAATTTGTATTCAGCTTTGCACCTGCTGAGGGGATCGAGTGGAAAGATCCAGAATGAGGGCGGCTAGGAGGGAAATGAGCAAGAGGAAAGGCCTTTCGGGGAGAAGTGCAAGGGGATCTAGCCATGAGGGCAGGATGGGACAGTGGGTGGCTGAGCATCAGCCTGACTGTGGTCCTGAGGCTGCACGAACTCAGACAGTGTCCGTGGCTCACTCCTGAGGTGGTGGGATGGCCAGGAGAGCTGTCTACCTCTCCTCTTTCCTCTACTGTGCTGAGAGGCAGTTCCCCAGAAGCACTCAGGCACAACTGGACCAGGAAAGCCAGGATGAATGTGGGGGATTTGAGCTGGGTGTGATGGAGGAAGAGGATCTTTCCAGGTAATGGAAGAGAGTAACTCAGGATGGAGAGGAAAACGGCAACAAAGCCAGTAGCCTGAGCGAGAAGCCCCAAGACCCTGTGCTGTGTGTGCTACCAAGCGAATGATGTGCACCTGCTGCGGGAGTCTCTGGTGGCCCTGGTGGGAGGGGACTGGAAACCATGTCCCCATGAAGGATGACTGAGGCAACAGCCACCACAGGCAGGCCATGTGGTTAGAGCCCTGAGCTCCCAGGCCAGCTCTGCCAATCCTACTCACACTGTGACCCGAGGCACGCCATTTTGTCACTGTGGCTCTCCAGCATCTGCCTTGGCTGAGGGATGACACTTGCCCTTTAGAGGTCATTGTTGGTGTCTGGGACAGATGCAACTCCCATTTATTGCCATGGGCTGAGCCTAGTATGAGTGGGGCTGTTCTAGGAAGAGCCCTCGTGAAGCAGAGTGCTGGCTGAGACCCTGCAGAACGAGGCCCAGGGGCAGGCCCAGTGTTCAGGAGAATCCTGAAGAGGGTGCATCCATAATGAGATGGACCTCGTAAAACAGGTAAAGTCCCTGTAAGGACAGCCCCACAAGGGCTGGACAGTTCCCCTTCACAGACAGTTCCCCCAGGAGTGTGGGGGGGAGATGGAAGGTGGCGTGAGAGAAAAGTGGTGAAAGATACCCTGAGGGAAATTAAAAGGGTTTCTTTGCTACAGGATTTCCCAAGACTTTTACCACCTTAGAATGTGGTGAGCTTAAGTGCTTGTAGAAGTGAGACAGGCAGGAGCAGGCTGCAGAGGATGACTGGGTCCTCTGCACGGACTTTTTTCCTTTACTGGGGATTTAACCTAATCCTCTTGCATGCATATCAGGCAAGCACCCTACCACTGAGCCACACCCCCAGTCCCTCACTGGGGGATTCTAGGCAGTGACTCTACCACTGAGCCACACCCCCAGCCCCTCACTGGGGGATTCTAGGCAGGGGCTCTACCACTGAGCCACACCCCAGCCCCTCACTGGGGGGCTCTAGGCAGGGGCTCTACCACTGAGCCACACCCCAGCCCCTCACTGGGGGATTCTAGGCAGGGGCTCTACCACTGAGCCACGCCCCAGCCCCTCACTGGGGGATTCTAAGCAGAGGCTCTACCACTGAGCCACGCCCCAGCCCCTCACTGGGGGATTCTAGGCAGGGGCTCTACCACTGAGCCACACCCCTAGACCCTCTCTGGGGGATTCTAGGCAGGGCCTCTACCACTGAGCCACACCCCTAGACCCTCTCTGGGGGATTCTAGGCAGGGGCTCTACCACTGAACTACATCTTCAACCTTCTTTTCACTTTTTATTTTGAGATCAAGTCTCACTATTTTGTTTTCTTCATTGCAGGGTCTCACTCTGTAGCTCTGGCTGTCCTGGAACTCACTACATAGACCAGGCCGGACTTGAACTCACAGAGATCTTGCCTATGCCTCCTGGGTGCTGGGACTAAAGGCATACACCACTGCGCCCAGCTAAGTCTCACCACTTTTGAACTAGCACTGCTACCAGCCACCACTGTATGGACAATGTATCCATTACTGTTGCGTTGAATTGTGCCCCACCCCCAAAAGATAGGTTAAAGTACCGAGCCTTGGTACCTGTAAATATGACCTTATTTTGAAATACGACAGATACGACAAAATTAAAGTAAGCTCACTAAGCTCTAACACAGTGACTGATACCCTAATAAGAGCAAGCAATCAGGACATAGACATACACAGAGACAGAAGTCCATGTGTCAACGCAGACAAATCTGGAGTGACCCACCTGGTCTCCACCTTGGACACTAAGGATTGCTGGCACCACCAGGAGCTATACACAAGAAGGGTTTTTCCTAAACCTTCAGACAGAGCACGGCTCTGCTGGCATCTTAACTTTGGCAGTGCAGCCTGAGACAATACATTTCTGGACTTTGTGAGCTGGTGGGTTTTAGTTTGTTGTTTTCTCTTTTTGACAGGGTTTTGTTAGGTAGCTCTAGCTCGATTCAGATTCCCAGAGATCCTCCTGTCTCAGCCTCCTGAGTGCTGGGGTTGCAGATACGCTCCAGCACGTGGAGTTCCATTTCGGTTTTGACTCATTCGTTTGATGGCAGCTTGTAATGGCGACTTCAGGAAACAAGCACAGCCACTAATTTGTGATTTGGGTAAATTTGTCAACGCCAGCACTGGGAGAGCAGAACGTGGTGTTTTGTTTTGTTTTTTGAGACAGGGTTTCTCTGTGTAGCCTCTGTGTAGAACTCACTCTGTAGACCAGGCTGGCCTTGAACTCAGAGATCTTCCTGCCTCTGTTTCCTGAGTGCTGGGATTAAAGTCGTGCACCACCACTGCCCACATGAAACATGTTTTTAAATTCAGTTCATGGACCTCTTAACTGGAAGATCATCTTGTGGAATGAACCAAGAAGTAGGGTACTAATTCTGAGGGGTTTTGTTTATTTGTATTTTTTTTTTCTGAGACTGACAGGTCTCATGTAGCCTAGGCTGTCCTCAAACTAACTGTGTAGCCACTGATGACCTTGAACTCCTGATCTGTCTGTTTTCACCTCCTGAGTGCTGGGGTCACAGGTGTGTGCCACCACACTGGATTTATGAGGTACTAGGGTTTGAACTCAGGGCTTTGTGAATGCCAAGCAAGCACTCTACCAACTGAGCTACACTCTCAGACACTAATTCTGGAGCGTTAATTCTCTTTCCCAGCCTTTTTGTTTTGTTTTGTTTGTTTAAAGATTTATTTATTTATTATGTATACAGAGTTCTGCCTGCATAAAGAAGGCACCAGATCTCATTATAGATGGTTGTGAGGCATCATGTGAGTGCTGGGAATTGAACTCAGGACCTCTGGAAGAGCAGCCATCTCTCCAGCTCAGCCTTTTCATTTTTATGCACACACAGATACCATTCCTGGGAATAAGGGTGGTGACTTCTGGTTTCATTATAAGTTGAGCTTTTAGAAGATGCACAGAAAGCATGTAGCTCAACCCACCATGAAGATCACTCACTTATATGGGATACTCCTTGTGAGCCTTGCTTTAATCATCTGTACGATGGGAAGGCACGCTCTCCCAAGGCTTCCCACAGGTGCAGAACCACCTGGCGCATGCATGGTTGGTGTCAGAAGGGCCCTTGTGGACCAGTTATCCCCACCTTGTGCACACACCCTGCTTCTGCAGGTCCCTTACTGCAAGGAGTAGGAAGCTTGGTGGCCGCCCTTACCTGTGCTGTGAGCTGGATGGGTTGGGACAAGGTGAGCTGTGGGGTCCCTGGGGGCTGGCTGGCAGGCTGTGATGGTGGCAGGTCACCTCCCCCAGAGGAGGCTGGGGGCTGCGAGGCAGAGGAGGAGACAGAGGAGGAGGCAGAGGAGGTGGAGGAGGCAGCGGCTGCAGCGGCGGCGGCGGCGTTGGCGGCGGCGGCACTGGACTGCTGCACGGCAGCAGCCAGCAGCTGGGCCTGGGCTTGCTGAAGGAGAAGCTGCTGCTGAGCAGGCATCAGCGCTGTGAGCTGTGGGCGGCCCCGAGTAGGCAGAGAGCAGGGCAGCAGGGGCAGAGAAGGCAGAAAGGGGTTAGTATTCGAATCAAGCCGTTAGGAGACACATCCTTTACAGGACAGAGGAGGAGAAGAGGCAAGGGTAAGAGAGTGGCTATGGCCTCAGTGAGACTTGTCACCTGCATGGCCTGCAGCAGATGGGAGGTCATGCCTTCTGCCAGGTCCTCTACCAAATACTTACCCCAGCTAGCTGGCTGCCCGTCAACATGAGTTGGGCCTGGGGCAGATGAGGCTGAGCCGGCTGGGGGGGCGGGGGTGCTGCCTGGGCTGAGTCACCACTGAGGTCTTCAGCCTTGATCTGGGGAGGAGAGAGGCAGGGTCCGGGACCCCAGAATGTTAAGTGGAGGCCAGAGAGAATGCCCACCTGCGAACCAAAAAGAGGGTATGCGTGTGGCTGTGGCAGCCCTGGGCTGGCACAGGGGAGTCGGCTAGAGCAGTGGCAAGGCTGTGGCTTGAGGCCTCTGGCCACTTCTCTGGCCTCAGTGTCCTTTCCCTACGCGAGAGGCCACCTTTGGAAGGCACCTTCCTCCTCCCAGGAGTCACTTTCCCCACCTATGGGAAATGCCGGTGCTAGCAACGTAGGGAGGTCTCCAGGACTTGCACATGCACCCCCTTTGCTTCAGCTTGGGGTACAACTCCTTTGTTGTTGTAGTGGCTTTTTGTTTTCTGTTTTTTGAGACAGGGCCTCACTATGTAGCTCTGGTTGTCTCGGAACTCACTGTGTAGACTAGGCTGGCCTGGAACCCACGGAGATCCGCCCACCTCTGCCTCCTGAGTGCTGGGATTAAAGGTGTGCGCTGCCACACCCAGTTAGGGCTGCAGCTCTTATTTGTCCGTTGGAATAAAATTTTGTTGAGCAGGCTGGAGAAATGGCTCAGTGGTTAAGAGCACTGGCTACTCTTCCAGGGGACCAAGATTTGGTTCCCAGCACCCACATGGCAGCACAACCATGGATCAGTAACTCAGGTTCTGGGGTATCTGGCCCCCTCTTCTGGACCTTGTGGGCACCAATGATGCATATATGCACACGGTACACAGACAAACATACATGCAAATCTCTTACAAACATAAAATTAAATTAATTTTTTTGTTGTTGTTGAAAAGAAGGGTCTTGCATGTTTAAAAAAAATCACTACCAGAGGCTAGAAATCGTGGTGCACACCTGTAATCCAGGCATTTCAGGAGGAGGCAGAGGCAGGGGGCTTGCTGTGAGTGCCAGGTCAACCAGGGCTGCAGCACATGTATTTAGGAATGGATAGATAGATAGATAGATAGATAGATAGATAGATAGATAGATGATAGATAGATGATAGATGATAGATAGATAGATAGATAGATAGATAGATGATAGATAGATAGATAGATAGATAGATAGATAGATAGATGATAGATAGATGATCGATAGATAGATAGATAGATGATAGATAGATGATAGATAGATAGATAGATAGATAGATAGATGATAGATAGATGATAGATGCATAGATACATAGATAGACACATGCATACATAGAAAGATGATACATATATAGATAAATACATAGATACATACATAGATAGATGATAGATACATAGATAGGTAATAGATACATTGATAGATCGATAGATAGATGATAAATACATAGAATGACAGATAGATAGATAGATAGATAGATAGACAGACAGACAGATAGATAGATGTAATAACAACTAATGAGAAACGCAGACATGAATTTGAAAAATAATAAGGAGGGGGATATGGGAAGGTCTGGAGGAAGGAAAGGGAAGGGAAAAAGATGTAATCATATTATAATATCAAATACATGCCAGACAGTGATGGCACATACTTTTAATCCCAGCACTCAGGAGGCAGAGGCAGGCGGATCTCTGTGAATTCGAGGCCAGCCTGGGCTACAGAGCAAGTTCCAGGACAGCTAGAGCTACACAGAGAAACCCTGTCTTGAAAAACCTAAAAAAAAAAAAAGAAAGAAAAAGAAAAACCCAAAAATCAATAAAAAATAGATAATTTCTTTTTAATTATGGAAAGAAAAACTCAAACAATAAACCATACCAGCTGGAGCAGGTATAGTGTGAGTATTTGTAATCCCAGCACTTGGGAAACTGAGGCAGGAGGACTGTGAGTTTGAGGACCAGCCTGTGCTATATATTGATACCCTAATCTCAAAAAATAAACAGCTTGGTACTTCACAAACCCGTATGGTTATGGAGACGAGCAGACGATATCCACGGGGAATTCAGACAAGAGTGGACAGGGCATGCTGGAGACTCCCTGTTTAGTTCAGAGACTAAAACAGAGTCGTGGCCAAGACGGCAGAGGGCTGCTGATCCTGGTCTGTGGATGAGTTAGAGGTGGCTCCAGCTTCTCCCTGTCTCGCTCACCGTGACATAGATATAGCTTGCATTAAATACATAAAACAGGCCAGCGTCAAGCCATCCTTGACTTCTTCCTCTTCTCCACAAAAAAGCCAAACAGCAGAGGCTGTGGGTTGAAAGATGCTGGCTGAGGGTGCCTGGGACTGTTTGGGTGATGGCCAGATTGATAGATACCATATTTTCTGGACCAGACCAGACATTAGGGACCATCTTCCAGCTCAGCATCTCATTTTGCAAAAGCAGATCGAGAGAGAGACTGACTTATGCAAGCTGACGCAGCAGGTTGACAGGAGAGTGACATCTGGTAGGCAGAGGGAGATAAGTAGACAGACAGAGGCTCAGGAAAGGCCAAATGACAGACCCTGATGTCTCAGATCATGGGATAGAAGTGTCAGAAGTTTTAGGCATAAAAGGGTGAGACAGGAAATGACACTATGAGAAGTTGGAGTTATGAGCCAAGCAGTGGTGGCGCACGCCTTTAATCCCAGCACTTCCAAGGCAGACGCAAGTGGATCTCTGTGAGTTTGAGGCCAGCCTGGTCTACAGAGTGAGATCCAGGACAGGCACCAAAACTGCATGAAGAAATCTTGTCTCGAAAATAAATAAATAAATAAATAAATAAATAAATAAATAAATAAATAAATAAATAAAAATAAAAATAACACTAAGTTGGAGACATGGACTTTTCCTGGAAAGGACATTAAAGGGTCTCGTAATCAACTTTAAAAAATATTTCTATTTTTTATTTTATTTATTTTATTTTATCTGGCATGAGTGTGCCCATGCCCAAACACACATGTCAGAGGACAACTTGCAGAAATTAGTTCTCTCCTTCCACCACATGGGTCCCAGGGATTGAACTCAGGTCATTCAGGCTTGGCAGCAAGCACCTCTACCCACTGAGTCATCTCACTCCACCTTCCATTTAATTGCTTACTTGGCTTTTTAAAAACAAAGACAAAATCCCAAGGTTTTGCTACATTATGTAGCCCAGGCTGGCCTCAAACTCAGGGCACTTTTCTTGCCTTAGCCTCTTTGGGGCTGAGATTAGAAGCATGTATCACTATATTCAACAGTGTTCTCGGAGCATGCATAGCTTGGGAAAATTATGAACGATATACTAATGATCCACCAGTATGTATATATATGTAAATATATTGTATTTTAATATGAAGTTGAAAAACACTGAAAACTTTTTGGTTTTGGTTTTGGTTTTTTGAGACAGGCTGTCCTGGATCTCACTCTGTAGACCAGGCTGGCCTTGATCTCATAGAGATCTGCCTGCCTCTGCCTCCCAAGTGCTGGGATTAAATGTGTGCACAACCATGCTCAGCTTCTGTTTTTGAAGCAGCTCTCAGACAGCCCAGGCTGGTCTCAAATTCTCTAGATAGTCAGGGATGACCTCGAACTTCTGATGTTCCTGTCTCCACCACCTGGTGCTAGGATTCAGGGATGTACTGCACCGCCTGGTTTATGGAGTATTGGGGATCAAACCCAGTGTCGTCATGAATGCTAGACAAGCACTCCCAATGGAGCCACATCCCTGGCCTATTTTGTTTTGATACAGGGTCTTGCTAAGGTGCTCTGACTAGCCTGGAACTTACTATTGCAGCCTACGTTGGCCTCCAGAGAGCTGGCATTGAATGCCTGCCCCAGTACAATTGACCGTGATGACATTTTAAGCATCTCACCAAAGCCGGCTAATCTTCCCTTTCAACCGGTGGAAAAGAGGCCCTGGGGTTAGACCCTTCAGCACATGAGGGACTCTGGGTAGAATTTAATAATCATTGTATTTATTTCCATGGTAAGTGATTCTGGTTTTCCATTCATGAAATTTCCATTTAAAACCCATTTATTCAAGCTGTTGAAAAACGAAGCTGTTCATGAGTTGGTAATTGTTGAGACTGATTGATGGGTTCCCGGGGGTTGGTATTTTCGCTACACATTTCTATTTTTGTATCACATTTTCCATAATAAAATGTTTTTAAAAATTGAGCCACTTAACAAAATTATTATGTAAATAATAATCCACAGCGGTGCAGAGACACCGGGGATGGAGGCACAGGGATCGCTGTGGCTGGGGAAACTCCAATGCAGAGGAGGTGGAGAGGAAAGGCCAGGGCTGTGGAAGCGGGGTGAAATGTGGAAGAAATTCCAGGCCTGAGAAGGAGAGGGAGGACCCTTCACTGCCCCTCACTGGCTTCCCAAAGAAAGCTGCTGTTAGGAGAAGAGGAAATGGCAAAGATGGATGGGCACACACTGCTGGGCTAAGGCAAACACTAAGGCTCAGGTCAGCTCAGGAGTTGGGGGGCCCTTCTGACACAGGCCCCGGGTCCCAGTGCAGAGTATAAAAGACACTTGATCACAACGTATTTTGTCCTCCCAGCACTGGGGACAGAGCAGACAGGGAAAGGACCTCAGAGGTTGCCCCATCTCCAGTCTGACTGCCCCCCCTCCCCCAGTGTTAGCAAAGGGAAACTAAGAAGCTCAGAGAGGGGAAGTGACTTTCCCATGGTCACAGAGCAAAGATGCAGCGCTGGGTGAGAAGCACTTCTGAGTCTCACCTAGTCCTTCAGCCACCTCTGGTCAGGGCTCTGTCCATGCCCCCACATTCTTGCTTCTCCTTTTAGGCGTCTGAACCTGGTCTGCGGCCCTCACCACTATCAGGCTAAATGGAGCCTGGGCCCCAGAAGCTCCCTAAGCCCACAGTGCCTAGCACACAGCCCCTCCTCTCCATCACCCTCTCCTTCATCCCATGGGTGTCAACAATGGATCTGCCAACTTCTCTTATCCCGTTCCCTGCTCTGCGTGTGTGTGTGTGTGTGTGTGTGTGTGTGTGTGTGTGTGTGTTGGGGTACAGGGGTGCTTCAGGCCCCTTCGGCCAGGGAAGTCGGGATGGGGGAGGAGCCTTGGCTTCCTGTTGTTATCGCCCTGGGGCTCTGGGGGGGGATTTCCCTGGCCACCCCCACCCCCTAGGGAAGGGGAAGGAGACTGGGTGAGTCACAAGCCTGGGGCGGGAACCCAAGGGTGAGAAGGGGCAGGAGGAACCTTGTCACCAGGTCCTCTTGCAGGACTTGGGTCCACAGCAGGCATGCTGAAGATGTCCTTCATCCCACATACCACCTCCCTTCCCGGAACCATCTCACGGGTGCTTACCTTGGTGCTAGGGCCAGTTGGGGACACAGAGAATGAGGAAGCCTTATTCTGGGGGTTCTGTGAAGAGAGAATTGGGGCAAAGAGATGAGAATGGTGTTGTGGAAAGTTCTGGACATCTGTCCCCACTAACCACTGCTCTCTCCTTCCCTTCCTGCCCTCGAGCGCGCCTGAGCCATCCTGACCTGATGGTTAATGTCCGGTCCATTTCTTTCGGTGTCTGTAAAGGGAAAGAAAGGTCATGTTGCCAGCCATGCCTACACACTGTCCCCGTTCTCACCTGCCTCTGCCCATCCCCACTCACCTGTGTGCTCTGATGGGGAGTCCAGACTCTGCTTTTCGGCCTCCAGGGGCTTAGACATTCTTATTTCTGGAAACAGAGAAGGAATGAAAACAGAGGGAAGGAGAGGGAGCCAGGAGGACTCTGAGGTCCTTCTGCCAACTCCCACCCGCTCTACCTTCCCAACCCCACTGCTAGCTACCCCTGACACTTAGAAGTATTTTTCAGAGAGTTCTGGGCCTCTGCCTTCCCCTGGAAGGACGAGAGAGGGCACCTCCAAAAAGTAGTACAGGAGGTGTCAACCACTGTGAGGCACTGGGGCGGGCGGGGTGGAATATGGTCACAAGAAGGCATCAGCTGTCTGGGAGGAGCCGATGAGGTCCATAAAGGAGCCAGTACAACCTCTGGCCTCCTCCCAGGCAGGTGGCCGAGGCTCTAGCCCTACCATACAGGGTTTCGAGTGAGACATGTTTTCCACTCTGAGTAGGGCAAGCGAGAATGATTGGGTTGCCAGAACCCCAAAGTGGGGAGCTGTCAGATCTCAGGGTGTGATTCAGCCATCCTCTGACCCACCACTTTCCCTGTCCCCAGGTCCCCACATAACTCCCACTGGCCTTCCGTCTTGCATGATGTCACAAGCCTGGCAGCCCCATCCTACTCCTCTCCAACCCCAACACCATCCACCTCTACCCTGACCCTGGTCTTCAAAGCAATCCTAGACTTTGTAGCTCCCAGCTGCTCTCTCAAATCTACATGCATTCTATAGTTTCCAGAACCCAAGGAAGGTGGCAGGTAGTGAGCTGGGCACCAGAGGAACCAAAGTCCTCACAGTGCTGATACCTATCATCAAAGGTGCATGTCTGCCACCTCCCAGCACAGAGCCAGGCAGGACACATGGGCCACTGGTACTAAGATACTCCATTTCATGTGGAGGAAGCTGAGACTCCAGGGGCTTTCATGCCAACTGGAACACATCAGCAGCAGTGGGTATCCTGATCACACCCTGGTGTTCCTGAATCCAGGGGCTCTGCTTCTAATCTGGACCCCTCTGGGCTAACAGTCCTCAAGCCTCATCTCCAACAGTTCAAAGCCTGTGCTCATCAGGGTACTGACTCCTACCCTCCTGAGCCTGGGCCACAACAAGAGCTGGGTTTCAGCCCCACCCGTTCTCAGTTCCCTGAGCCTCAACCCATACTCAGATATTCAGCCCATACTCCAAGTCCTTCGTATGACCGTGACTCTCAATAGTCACAGACCTAACTCACGACACCTCTCCTCAGTTACCCAAAAGCCCCACCAAAATCACGAAATCCCTATCAAATAAGGCACCCAACTCCAGTGTGCTCCACACCTCATATGGTCACAGAGGGCAGGCTGAAGTGTGGAGAGGAACTCTGCACAAAGGAAAAACAGTAAGATTCTAGGAATTTTGTAACTGAGGATTACAAACCCACTCATGTTTGAGAGTCCTAATTCAAAGCTAGGCTGAGGGGGCAGGCGATGGCTTGGAGGCTAAGAGCAAGTACTGTTCTTACAGAGGACTGGAGTTCAGTTCCCAGCACCCACATCTGGTAGCTCACAATTGCCTGTAACTCCAATTCCAGGGGATCCAAAGCTTTCGAACATGCACACATACTGATGACCCCCTCCCATATATGTAACTATTAAAAAAAAAAAAGCCGAGTCGAGCATTGTGCATGTGTTACTGGTGTGAGCGTAAATAATACAAGCACTCCAGGGAAAGCTGAGGAGATGGCTGCTCCCTGTGACCCAGTACCTCCACTTCTAGGTACCTGGTGAGCAGAGGAAGCTCTGACCATGTGTCTCAGTGGTAAAGCGATCACCTAGCATGCACAGGGCCTTGGGATCCATTCCTAGCAAAAACATACAAACATACACACAAAGGAAAAAGAGTAACTTGCCATCAAAAGCCCAGGCCCCAATGATCAGACTTTGAATCGTAGCTCCAAATTGGAGAAAACTGAAGTGCCTATCAGCGGACCAGATAACCAAAATGTGGTATGTCCATACAATGAAGTACACTACACCAGTGAAAAGGAACAAAGTGCTGCTTCAGACACACCACCAAGTCTTCCAGGCTGAGTGAGAGTGGCCAAACACAGGCGCAAACATACAGCTCTGAATCTATACCCGGAGCTTAAAACCCAGCAAACTAGTCTGGTCGTGGTGACAAAGGTTGGTAACCCCAGGGTTTGAGAGGTAGAGGCAGGAGGATCAGGAATTCAAGGTCACCTTTAGCTACATAGTAAGTTTGCAACTAGCCTAGGCTACAGGAGACCCTATCTCAAAACAAACAAAAACTGGAGCTGATGTGATGGCCCAACGTACAAAAAGGACTTGCCACGGCACCCTGATGACCTGAGTTCAATACCCGGAACCCACTGTGAAAGGGGAAAACTGACTCCTGAGATTTGTCCTCTGACCTTCACACACACCTTGGCATGAGCTCCAGTAATAAGTAATTTTTTAAAAAACTCACAAAAACAAGCTGGGCGGTGGTGGTGCATGTCTTTAATCCCAGCACCCCAGAGGCAGAGGCAGGTGGATCTCTGTGAGTTCAAAGGCCAGCCTGGTCTACAGAGCTGGTTCCAGGACAGCCAGAGCTGTTACACAGAGAAACTCTGCCTCAAAAAAAAAAAAAAAAAAAAACAAAAAAAACCCAAAAAACAAAAACAAAACAAAAAAACAAACAAAAGCAAAACAAAAAATAAAGTCACAAAAACATAAAACAAACTGCTTAGGCCTTCTAGAGCGGTGGTCCTCAGCCTTCCTAATGCTGTGACCCTTTAACACAGTTGCCCATGTTGTGCTGACCCCCAGCCATAAAATTAATTCGTCGTCACTTCATATTGTAATTTCACTACTGTTATGAATCACTATGTAAATATCTGATATGCAGGATATCTGGTATGTGACTCCTTCCAAAGGGTCATTCAACGCCCCACAGGGGTCTAGACCCACAGGTTGAGAACCACTGTCCTAGGAGCTCAGGTTATCAAAGTCACATAGGTGGGTGAGCATCTGTGAGGAGCATTTATCAGGAAAGATGTGAGGGAGGCAGCAGGGTCTTCATATGTCAGAACTCACCATGCTTGTCACTTAAAATCTGATCACTTAACTATGCTCTGGTTTTTGTTTTGTTTTTTTAAAACAGGGTCTCTCTGTGTAGCCCTGGCTGTCCTTGAATTCCCTCTACAAACCAGGCTGCCCTTGAACTCACAGAGATCCACCTGCCTCTGCCTCCCGAGTGCTGGGGC
Source organism: Peromyscus aztecus (assembly GCA_902168405.1). Taxonomy (NCBI): domain Eukaryota; kingdom Metazoa; phylum Chordata; class Mammalia; order Rodentia; family Cricetidae; genus Peromyscus; species Peromyscus aztecus. Next base: position 889 of record CABHPQ010195279.1, on the reverse strand, counting down.
TAAAGGCGTGCGCCCCCACCATGCCCAGTTTGTCTTGTTTTGTTTTGTTTCGAGACAGGACCTCACATAGCCCAGACTGGCCTTAAACGCTCTCTGTAGCTAATGATGATCTTGAACTGGATCCTCCTGCTTCCCTCTCTGAAGGACTGAGATTGCACTGTGCGCCACCACACTCTGCTTACATGGTGCTGAGAAATGGAACCCGGGACTCTGCATGCTAGAAAAGCTCTCTGCCAACTGAGCCACACCCTCAGTCCCTCCCTTGTTTGTTTGTTTTGAAGCAAGACTTTTCTAGCACAGGCTGGTCTCAAGCTCACAGCAATCCTCCTGCCTCAGCTTCTGGAGTGCTGGGATGGCAGGGGTAAACCACACCATGCCTGGCGTGGACGCCATATTTCAACCAAGCACAGAAAGGATACAGCCTGGGCTGGCCTGTCAGTGGGACGGCGCCTGCCTTTTGTGTGCCCAGCCCTTGGTGTGATCATTGCCACCTCCAAAAAAATAAGTGGCCGGAGAGACAACTGGACCAGTAAAACGCTTGCTGTGCGAGCACGGCGGCCGAGTTCAGCCCTCAGCACCCACGGAGAAAGCTGGGGACGCTTTTAATCCCAGCACCGAGAGAAGGGAACAGGACAGGAGGAACCCCAGGGTTAGCTGGCCCAGCCTAACCCACAAGCCCAGGTCCCAGTGGGAGACTCTGTCTTGGAAAAGTAAGTTGAAGAGCTGGCGAGATGGCTCAGGATAAACGTTCTTGCCACTAAGCCTGAGTTCAGTCCTGGAACCCGCATGTAGAAGGAGAGAACTGACTCCCACAAGGTATCCTCTGACCTCCACATGCATGTATGGTTTATGTGTACCTACACACACACACACACACACACACACACAC
>CABHPQ010195278.1:0-11752 GCA_902168405.1 Peromyscus aztecus | reverse complement strand
TGAGAACCACTGAAGCCCATGAGGTAGGCATTGTCCTGTTCTAGCAATGAGAACCACTGAAGCTCGTGTCTTGAAAAATGGCAGAACTGAGTTTTGGACACAGGAATTTGAATTCTTCCTAGGTCCCTCAAATTTTCTGAATGTAGAAAAAAAATTCAAGCCTCTAACCATTGTGTGTGTGTGTGTGTGTGTGTGTGTGTGTGTGTGTGTGGAGGGGTTGTTTCCTTGTTTGTTTTGAGACCTTAGGCCTAGGCTGGCCTTGCACTCACCATGTAACTCAAACTAGCTCCGGTCGGTACTCTAGGCAAGGAATCCCCTTGCTTCAGCCTTTCAAATCCTCAGACTCCAGGGCCAGGCCACTACTACCGATCCAGTATTTGAACAGTCACTCTTTCCCTCCCCAGTTCACATGTCTACCCATACCGTGATCTGACCTACTACTCCAAGGACACAGGAGGCCAAGGGACACCAGACATTATTTCTCTCTGTACAGTTTTTAGATTTTTATTTTTTGATGTTTGTTGTTCAGATGAATGACACAAGTTACAAAAATGGGGCCTTAAAAGAAGCACATTGTACAATGGACAAGCAGGGTGAAGTTAAAACACTGAACACTAACCCGCTACCACAAGAAGAGACAGGGAGGGGATCTGAGGGGAAGGGAGGGGCCGCCAACCAAAAGGGGAGCTACCTTGATGGGCCCGGCGGGGAGGCAGGTCACTTGGGAGGCAGGTCACTCCAGGGCCTACGTCCCGGCCCACTACTTACCACGGCTCCCCACTCCTGTCCTCTACCTGGACTTTCAAGCGTAGGTGAGGGACAGCCACACCAGGAAGGGTGGAGCCAGTCAGATCTTTTCAAGGTAGAGTGGTCACTCTGTCCTGGCGCCTTGGCCTTGGACGGCGACTGTGGCACGGTCAGAAAGGGGCCAGAGGAGGTGATCAAAAGACCAGGCCTCCACTTCAGCCCCAAAGATGCCTGCCCGTCTGCCCCCCGCCCCCCAGCTATGATCCAAAGGCCCTCTGTTCAGAAGCCCCTGTCACCCTGCAATTACATAAATAAATAAATACTGAGCCCCTAGGCTTGGAGGACAAGTTGGGGGAAGGGCAGCAGGGCTAGAGGAAAGGGAGGGCGAGGGATGGGGGAGGGTCACAGACAAAGTAAGTAGTTGTCTCCGTCCCAGCAACACTTTCTCTGGATTTTTTTTTTCTTTGCTCCTTTTGCTTGTTTAGGAAGGAGCCAACACCAAGGACAAATACTTAAAAATATACATCATTTTTTCTTTTCTCCGCCTTTGTCATCGTCGTCTTGCTTTGGAGACTGCTGAGGTCAAAGTTTAAACCACACAAAAGAACCACGGCTTGAAGTTTTTGTGGGTTTTGTTTTTGTTTTCTTTTTTATTGTTTTTTTGTTTGTTTGTTTTGGGTTGTTTTTTTTGTTTTTGTTTTTTTTTTTGTTTTTATTTTTTTTATTTTTTAGTTTTTATTCTGATTTTTTTTTCACTTTTTTCCCAACGTATAAAAAGGTAGCGGAGTTGTCTGTGGTTTTTTTTTTTTTTAATGGTTAAATCTTTGGTTTGTTTCTTTTTTCTCTTGGAGGCCTTTATCTCTCGCACTTGCCTTACCCACTCAGAGACCGGTGGGGGCCCGCGTGTCTCAATCCTGCTTATTACTCTCTCTCACTCAGTTCTCCCTACCCTGGGTGAGAGGGAGAGAGAGGCACCCTGGGAATGGGCTGGAGGAGAAAAACTAGTCAGGTCAAGAGGTCACTCCCCTGACTTGACTAGTGCCTGGCTGGAGCTCCCCAGGGTGAGGGGCTTGGAGACCCTCTTGGTCTTCCGGGAAGATGTGTAAGACCCCCTCCTTGTCTTAGCCCCAGTTTCTAAAGGGGCTTGGGAACCCCATCCATCCCTCACCCACCCCTATACATACATCCAGCCCCTTCCTCCCACTTCTGGTCCCTACCCTGCCCCCGAGAAGGGAACAGAGAGGTGGTTTAGTTACTGGCATTATTTATTTATTTTTGGCACAAATGGCCCACCATTAGGGCAGACCAGTCTCTGTTCCTCCCTTAAGCAGGGGTCAGGGCTGGGAGAAGGGAAATTCAGAGCGCTGTTCTCACCCCAGTCCACTCAGCTCTCCCTCTAGCCCAGGCCCCTTGTTTACCACTTGACATCTAAGCTGGTACAGGGTCTCCCTCCCCAACCCCATATAAAGCTCCCTAGCCCTCCAACTCTCTCGCTCACACACAGACACACGGACACAGGCTCTGTACAGACCACAAAATAAAAACGATGAGATAGTTTTGTTTCCCGGAGTCGAGGCTGGGGTGACTGGAGTGGAAGAGGCAGGTGGGGGTAGGAGGGACTGGAAGTCCCCCTCACCTTCCCAAACCTGGCTCCCCAAGCCCCAGCCCCTTGCCTTGGCTGGCCCCCAGCCAACGATATTTGGTTTTTTTTTTTTTAACATTAAAGTTCTATGAGGTATTTGGTGCCTTATCTCGAGTCCTCGGGGGAGGGGGGGGAGACCTGGGGCTCACCTGCCCCTCCCTCCCACCCTCCCACCCCCTTCCCAATATTTGGTTTCACAGCTGTAGTTAAAGCTTGGGATTTGGTTATTTTTTCCCCCTCCCGGGAATTTTGTTTGTTTGTTTTTCATTTCCCAGTGTGGGGGTTAGATGGGGAGGGTCCCCACCACCCCCGCTGCATGGGGGTCCCCTCCACCAATGTCAGGGCATCTGCCCATCCCTGCCCCCTGCTTCCTCCTCTTTTTTCCCACTCCTCCACACTGGAGTAGGGAGAGGTCCCAGGTAGGGACTTGGTAATGAGGAAGCAGGATGAATTGGGTGGTGGTGGTGAGTCCTGGATTTTTTCCTTTTTTTTTTCTTTTTTTTTTTCTTTTTTTTCTTTTTTTGGTCTAGAATCATAGTTTATGTTTGAGTCATCTCCACCATGCCTTCCATGCTGCCTGTCTTCTCAGAGGATTTTTTTTGGGGGGGTTGTTTTGTTGGTTGGTTGGTTGGAATTCCTTCATCCTGCTCTGTTCAAATATCTTCCTTTTGGGTCGGGAGTCCTTGACCCCCTCTCCAGCTGTGGGTTGGGGTCCAGGCCCTCTTGTTAGCCGTTTTTTCAGGAAATTATAATGGACAAACTCAGAGGTAGGGTGAGGGCAGGGAGTTGGTTCAGCAGAGCTGCTTACATTCCAGCGAGGATGGGTGGACAGGTGCCAGCCCCATTGGGGCCTGGTGGGAGGGCGCCACACCACCAGGGCTGGGCAAGGCACCCAAGACCGGAAGTGGCCTGGAGTCTCCGCTGCCTCTGTGGCCCAGCCCAACAGTTTTGCTTCTGGGTGGGAGAAGGGAGACCAGAAGAAAAGAACGCTGAGACCTGGGGGCTCTGGCTGCCTCTCCTTGGAGTGTCCAGGATGGAAGGGGGCCCTGAGCCATCACTGCCCAGCTCTCGCCTCCCTCTGCTCCTGCCCAGCCAGGGGCAGGAGTCACTCTGATTTCAATGGCTCGCGTCCTTCACAGCAACACTTTGGTTTGAGGAGAGATACAGAAAGGATATTAAGAGATAATGACAGAAGAATAAGAGGGGGGAGGGAGGGAGGGAGGGAGGGAGGGAGGAAGGGGGAGAGAGAGAGAGAGAGAGAGAGAGAGAGAGAGAGAGAGAGAGAGAGAGAACAGAAACAGAAATCAAGAGGGAATCAAACTACCCAACAGTTGATTTTCCTTCATCCATTCTTTTGCTTTCCTTTTTTTTTTTTTGTTTTAAAGCTTTTTCAGTTGATTGGGGGGGAGGGAGCTTGGGGCTCTTCACCCTCGTCCCTGACACCCTCTCTCAGCCCCACCCACCCGCTTCTGTCCACCCTGGCTGAGGGACAGGCCCCACCCCAGCCACCCCCCTCCTCCGGCTTTCCGAAGACGACGTCCATGAGGTATTTGTGAAGAGAAAGAAGTATCCATCGTTCCATCCGCCTTGGCGACCAAAGGCCTGGACCTCTGTGCAGGGCTTGGCCCACCTTGCGGCTCCTTCTTGTCTTGAAGAGTCCTAGTCTTCTTTCCCATATATATATATATCTATATATATCTATAAATTCTTTTTTTCTAGTTTTAATTTATTGTTTGTTTGGTTTTCTGTTTTTTGTTGTTCTGTTTTTTTGTTTGTTTTTTTGTTTTTTGTTTTTTTTGGTTCAAAACTTTGTTGGCCTCCACGATAGAAGGAGGGCAAGGTGGCCCCCAGCAGTGTCTCCTCGGTCTACTGTTGAGATATGTCCAGGGATAGGCAAATACAGGGTCCAGCCAAGACTTGCGGAGGTCTCATGGGAGTGGTGACCACCACAGTGTCCTCTTGCATGGGAAACCACATGGCAATGTCACCACCACGTGGACCCTGTCGGAGATGCCATCCGGAGGAGCCCACCACTGGGGTGTGTGCGTGTGTGCACTGGGGCACGGGAAGGGAAGGGAGAGGTATCTGCCAGTGTCGGAAGTGGCATAGGGCAGGCAGAGTGAGGCCAGTTAATCTTTTTGGTTTCTGGTTAATGTTAAAGAACGTGAAGGATCCCACGGATAGGCACTGGAATATGATTTTTTCTTTTTCAGGGAAACTGACAGACAGGATGGAAAGAAAGACAACTTGGATGCCCCCACCTCATCAACCCTTGCTTGAAACAACCACCTTCCCATAGTTGGGAGGAGGTAGACCCCAGAGCAGAGAGGGTGATGGGGTTGAGGAGGGGCTTTTAAGAGTTGGAACTTGGCAAAAAAAAAATAATATTCCAGAACCAATCGGCCTAGCCCACCCTTCAAAGGGAATGGGGAGGTACAGGGAACAAAAAACCCATACCCAGGCCTTCCTCTGAACTCTCCCCAGGCTGGGGGTTGGGAGGGTTAAAGCAAGACCCCCTGCCCTGTCGGGGAGAGCTGGGGGCAGGGGAGAGGGTGCACATGGAAGGGGCACATTCTGCTGAGCACAACGCTAAAAATTCTGTACATCCTTTGGGTGAAGCTACTGAATATTTGGTGTAAGGTTGTTTGGTCTTTTCTTTTGCCTTCTGGAAAAGACCATTTGGCAGGTGGCTCTGGGCCCTGGGCCTCCTGCCCCAGGCAATGCCCTGTCTCCATTGGCCCAGGGCTGGGGCTGGGCCAGCAAGCTGGCACATTCTCTAGTTCCTTCTCTGCCCACCCCCAGCGGGGGTCAGGTTAGGAGTTGGCCCCACAGCCAGGGCTCCGCGGCATGAGGTCCGACCTGCTGGAGGCTGCTCCGCTCCTGGCTGAGGGTCCTTATTTGGTGTCATAGCAGTGAGCACTCCAAGATCTGGCTCGCAACTGGTTTTTGGTTTGTTTGATTGGGGGGGGGGGTTGTTTGGTTGGTTTTGGGGTATTTTTTGTTCGTTTGTTTTTCATCTCTGGTTCCTTTAGGGCAGCTGGTTTCTGTTGTGAATATTTTTGGTTTTCTCTTTTGTTGGTTTCTTTCTTTTTTTTCTTTCTTTTTTTCTTTTTGGTTGATTTTTGGTCTTCCTCCTTTGTCACTCCTGCTCTGAGGATCCGCTGCACCCCCACCAGCCTCCTGGCCACTTCTTGGGCAGGGGACCAAGGTTGGGGGAGTCAGGGGAGCAGGAGGGAAGCGTGGTGGGCTCTCACTCGGCCTTGGACCCTGCCTCAGGTCCCCCTGGGCCTCCAGGGGTCTGTGCTGCCGCTGCCACTTCACTGCAAGTGGAGGATGATGAGGACGAAGAAGACGAGGAGAGGCCAGGAGACTTGCTGGAGATGGAGGCCGCCACGGCTGCAGCGGCTGCTGAGACCAGGCCCACACCTGGCGGGGCACTGAGCAGGGGCAGCCCAGCGTGGTTCAGGAAGAGAGGCGAGGTCACTAGGCCGGGGCTCCCTGGGGCCGCACCGGCTGCCCCCAGCACCAGGTTCCCGCTGCCATCAAGGCTGGTAAGGGGCAGGGTTCCACCAGAGGCCAGGGCTGGTGAGGAGAGAAGAGGCTGAGCTGGAGGTAAACCAGGCCATAGAGACCTTCACCTCCTTGCCCCCTGCCTGAGTGCCCCCATCTCCCCATCTGTCCCAATGACTCCCATCAATCAACACCCCTCACACCTTCCCCAAACACAGATGAAGAGGCGAGCAATGCAGTGTGCAGGGGCAGGATGGCATGGCTGGGGTAGCAATGAGGGGGCTCGAGGCCCAGGAGGGGACAGGGCTGACTGGCGGCAATGGGGTGGTATGAGGCAGCACGCACCTTGGATGGTGGCCAAAGGGTTGTTGCTCATGAGGGCTGGACTCAGCCCAGAGCTCAACCCCACCATTGTGCTTCTGCAAGAGCAAAGCAGAAGCATTAGCGGGGAAAGGAACCCATGGCAGAACTGAGGTGCATCTCCCCACCCTGAAAGCAGCTGTGATCTCCCACCTGTAGCTGTGTACTTACCCCGTGCTGGGGTTCAGGCCCGACAAGCCGATAGCCGAGTGGCTGCCTTGAGGGCTCGGGTTTGTGCTGTTGGTGGTGGCCGGGGGTGGGGGAGTGACAGAGGGGATGGAATTGAGGGGGGGCGCGGCTCCGCCCCCACCTCCACCCCCTCCTGCTGTCCGGCTGGGGTGGAGCGTTCCCACAGCTGAGGATAAGGTAGTAACTGCCAGAGAGAGAGAGAGAGAGAGAGAGAGAGAGAGAGAGAGAGAGAGAAAGCACAGTCTTCAGCTTCCTTTGGTTCCTTGTCAAGGAAATCAGGGCTAACCCCCGTTGCACTCCAGGATCTCATCAGTCAGAACAGCACACTGTCCCAACCCCCTCCTCAGAGTCCTTATACCCCCATCTCGTGACACTAGTCACAGTACTCACTGGCACTGGCTGTCTGCAAACCATGCCCCCAAACACCCTGACATAGACAAGAAATGGGTTGCCCAGGAGACAGGGTCCTATGGCTCCCTCCAGGAGCCAGAGATGAGTCCCTGCTACTTCTGTGCTGCTGGGACACCGAGGACCAAACTGTTCTGGTTAGAACAGAACCCAAGGGCAGTCCCAACTGTGTCCTATGATGAACACTTCAGCCTCTTTGATCCTCAGTTCCCTCATGGAAAATGGAAAAAATGGGACCAATCTCATGAGCCGGGTGTGAGAATTTAGTCAGTCGGTGCATTTTATCAAGAACTTGGACCAGTGAATGTCAGTTTCTTCTTACTAGTTTATAATCCTCTACTTACTATTTCTTAACCTGAGATGAGTAATAGTGTTTGTTATGTGTTATTAAAAAAAAACTGTACATGGGCTAGAGAGATGGCTCAAAGGTTAAGAGCACTGGCTACTCTACCAGAGGTCTTGAGTTCAATTCCCAGCAGCCACATGGTGGCTCACAACCACCTACAATTAGATCTGGTGCCCTCTTCTGACCTGCAGGCATACATGCAGGCAGAACACTGTATACATAATAATAAATCTTTTTCTTTTTCTTTTTTTTTTTTAATTGTACAGGATGGAGAGGTGGCTCAGCAGTTAAGAGCACTGGCTACTCTTGGAGAAGACTCAGGCTTCATTCCCAGCACCCACACTCATAATTGTCAGTCACTCTGGTTCCTGAGGATCTGACGCCCTCTTCTGGGCACTGTATGCTCATAATGCACAGAAACACTTATAAAATAAAAACAAACAAATAAAACCTTTAAAAAAACAATCAGCTGGGTGGTGGTGGCACATGTCTTTAATCCCAGCACTCGGGAGGCAGAGGCAGGCAGATCTCTGAGTTCAAGGCCAGCCTGGTCTACAGAGCGAGTTCCAGGACAGCCAGGGCTACACAGAGAAACCTTGTCTCAAAAAAAGAAAAAAAAAAAAAAAAAGAAAAAAAAAATCCAACTGGATATGGACCCCAGAGCTCTGAGCACCAGTTCCTCCTACAATCTTTCTAGAGACTATACACAGGTAGAGATCTTGTGTGCGCATTATACACTCATGATAATTATACAAAACCTGAAGCTCAGAGAATTGAAACAAGTTCCTGGACTCGCAGAGCACACACACGACAGACACCAGGGACAAAGACTCTGCATCCCCCTCCAGCAACCTCCACACCTTTTCCACAGGGAACTCTAGAGCTGACTAGAGGTTGCTCTGGTGGACAATGTGAGGGGCCTGCCCGCTGCTCTGCCTGTGTCGCCCCCCACACACACACACCCACACACACCCAAGATTCAGCCTCGAGGTCCATGGCTGTCCAGAGCCACAGATAAACCTCCCGGTCTCCCTCTCAGCCTGCCCCTAACCTGTTGTGCTCAGGCTGCTAGAAGCTTGGGACAATGGTAAGGTCCCTGCGCCCCCTTGGGGTGTGACCTGGGGAGAGAGGAAACAAAGTATACGGTAAGGCTCTTGTCACAAGGCAGCATCCCACGGTGTTCCCTGTGCACATGACTCCCACGGCCCCCCACACAGGGTGGGGCAACAGGGTTCCAGGTGCTTCATTTAGGTCAAGTCACTCATTCCCCATCATCTACCCCGACATGGGCCACCAGGTGAGCCTGTGTCACAAGCAGGAGGCACAGTCACTCTCAGCTGAGAAAGTCCTCCATCTCTCCTCTGACACAATCCTGTCCAGCTATTGCCCCTGCAGAGCCGTGTCTGAACAATTGCTCTGTCTGCTCCTGCTCCTGCTGTTGGATTTCCTAGAAGGAACACACCTGTCTTTTTGGCTTTTCGAGACAGGGTTTCTCTGTGTAGTTTTGGTGCCTGTCCTGGATCTCTGGATCTCTCTCTGTAGACCAGGCTGGCCTCAAACTCACAGAGATCCTCCTGGCTCTGCCTCCCGAGTGCTGGGATTAAAGGCGTGCGCCGTCACCGCCCAGCCACACCTGTCTTTGTAAAGAGAGTCTGGCAAGCCTGAATTACATAAGTTTGAGTCCAGCCTGGGCTACAAGTCATGAAATCCTACATGTCATGTCTCAAAAAAAAAAATAGGTTGAAATTTCAGCACTCAGGAGGGAGAGTCAGGAGGACCAGGAGTTCAGAGCCTCCCCCCTCCCGAAATAAAAGGGCTGGTGAACCCCAAAACAGTCTCACCCTGCCTTCGGCCCTAGAAGCTCTAATCGATTTGACCGTGTCTCTCCTCCACTTAAAATCCTTTACGAACCTGATTTGGATTCCTGGTAAAATGTGAAGCATCTGCCCCTGCCCAAGCTTCCCTCCCAACCCCATTCCCAGCAGCTCCCGCCACAATGCACTGCACTGGGATTCAGCATGTCTTGGCATCTGAGCCTGTGTGCATGCTGGACCTGGCAGCATGTGGCCTTCTGGGTGGTCCTCCTCCTTCACGTGGCCAGCTAACTTGCAAAGGGTCCTTCCTTCCTCCCCAGCCCTGGAGTTGAGGGGTTCCTCTCTGGCCACCACAGCCCTTTGTACAAACAGAAATAAAGGGGCGGAATAAAGGATGTTCCGGTGTGCCTGATAACTACTCAGACCCACGTGTGGCTGTGGTACTACAGTTTGGTCCTTCTTATCTCTGTGGGTGGGAGCCCGGTGTATTTCTACCCGGACCATGCAGTATCCCACCCTCATGGTAATGTAAGTGTATGTGTGGGAGCCTGTACCCACCACATAAGACCACACTTTGGGGCCTGGGAGATGGTTTGGTAGGTAGAGGCACTTGCTCTCAAGCCTGATGACCTGAGTTTGATCTCTGGAACCTTCATGGTGCAAGGAGAGAACCGACTCCCAGGAGTTGTCTTCTGACCTCTACTCGGGTTGGGTGGCATGGAAATTGTCCCTTTGTGACTGTGCTCTCTGTATGTGACATACTGTCCCTAGAACCAGCTCCTCTGGTCTCTCTTCTAGGTACGTTTGCTTCACCCAGATGCCTACAGGCTTGTGCCCGGACACCTGACCCCCACACCCAGCCCACCGTCCAACTCTGGGTACCAGGTGAGGGCTGTAGCTGGTCGGCTTTCCCGGGCTGGGCAGCATGGGGGCCGCACTGCAGGGGTTGATGCGTTTTTCCTTCTGGCGCCGGTTGCAGAACCAGACGCGGATCACTTCCTTCTCCATGTGCAGCTGCTCTGCGATCAGCAGGATCTCCTCTGAGGTAGGCTTCTGGTTCTACAGGCAGAGACGGCTATTGAGCTGGGTCCTTCCACCTGATACCCTTCCCGGTCGCCAGGGGGCGAAGCTCACCGCTAGAAAACTCTTCTCTAAGGCGAAGCGGACATTCGTCTCGATGCTGGTTCTCTTCTTGCGTCTCCGCCCCGGCAGCCCATCGAAACCCAGGCTAGGGCTGCTCAGCTGGTTGGGGCTGGGTAGGCTTGAATCCACAGACATAGTTTCTGCGAAGACAGGAGACAAGGATGTGAGTGATCACTTCCTGCCCTGCCCCAACACCAGTCCCCTGTGCGTCCCCTCGGCGCCTCTGGCCAGGCTCACCTGCGTCATTGAGCCACTTCTCCAGGAGGGGCTTGAGTTTGCACATATTCTTGAAGCTCAGGTTAAGGGCCTCGAAGCGGGAAATGGTCGTCTGGCTGAAGTCGTTGCCATAGAGCTTGCCCATGGCCAGGCCCACATCACCCTGGTCCAGAGAGGAGGAGGTGGGGTTTGGAAGTCAAGGCGGGGTCTCCCGGTGCAAGGCTAGATCCAAACTCTCCATCAACTGACCACGACCCCTGCATCTTCATTCCATCACCCCTGCACCCCCGCCGCCCCATAAGGTGGTCCCAGACCTGCGTGAAGCCCAGCTTGATGCGGCGTTGCTTGAAGGTGCGAGCGAATTGTTCCAGTTCCTCCAGGTCACTAGGTTCCTCCGGGTGGGATGGCGGTTCCAAGCATTTTGGGGGCTGCGGGTGTGAGAGGTGCGGGTCGGGCAGCGTGGAGCGAGTCACAGCCTGGTGGGGTGGGCAGGTGGAGGGGATGCAGGATGGAGGACCCGGATGTACCTAAGCAGTGGCTGTGCACCTGCTCGCTTCAGACTCCCCTCACCCGCCCAGGACACCCACACTAATTGCTAATCCTGTTAAATGTTTCACTCTGCTGCCAGTATGGTCCACTCAACTACCAGAACTCTTCACCTTCCCTTAGAGACCCGAACTCCCAGAAGGAGCAGCCAGTGTCTTTTGCTGATAGCTCAATGGGCTCAAAGCCGAGAGCTGGGGGCAGTGGGTTCATCCTCCATCATTCTTTGCCACTGACGTTTGGGGTAACTCAGTCTGAGCCTTAACCCTCCTTGGGCCTACATTTCCTTCCACAGAAACCACCACCACGGACTCTGCCTGCCCACTGATTAAGGGATTAAGGTTACTAATTAGCAAGTTGTCCAACCCCCTCCCTCATGGGTACAGGGTGAAGCCTGAGGTTCAGTCTACAGATGTAGCAATAACGTGTAGATGCCTGAACTACAAATGAATACTGTTTGGGCTGAGGATGCTGAAAACGGGGAGGTGGTGCACGAGGAAGACAGGAGGCATATGGAATCTATCTTGAGCTCAGTTTCACTGTGCATTTAAAACTGCTCTAAAAAATGAAAGACCTGACAGAACATGTACAGCTGCTCAGGAGACCAAGACAGGAGGCTGCTAAATATAAGGTCAGCTTGGGCTACAGAGTGAGTTCAATGCCAGCCAGAGCAACACAGAAAGACCATCTCAAAACAAAATGTGAAAAGAAGGCTGGGGATTTAGTTCAGTGGTAGAGTCCACCCCCCTCCCCTAGAATCGGATGGGGCGTGGCTCAGTGATAGAGCCCCTGCCTAGAATCCCCCAGTGAGGGGCTGGGGTGTGGCTCAGTGGT
>CABHPQ010195269.1:0-10829 GCA_902168405.1 Peromyscus aztecus | reverse complement strand
TGTGTGTGTGTGTGTGTGTGTGTGTGTGTGTGTGTGTGTGTGTGTGTTGAGTAGCCAGGGAAGCCTTGTTTCAGTCAGTATCAATTAATTCGACCTCAGTGGGATCATGCTATCTGACAGAGACCACTTAAGGGGAGGACTGATTTTAGTTCACTGATTCAGGGGGCTTCAGTCCATTGTGGTGGAGAAAGCATGGAGGTGGGAGTATGTGGTGGAAGCTGTTCACATCACAGCAGACCAGGAACCGGGGCTTGGGTACCACTTTCAAAGTGGCCGACTCCTGCCTGCTAGACCCTACTTCCCAAAGGTTCCACAGCCTCCCCAGTAGCTCCAGCAGTTAGTGACCATGTGTGAACCATGAGCTTGCAGACACATTTCAGATTCCATTCAGCACAGGCAGACTTGGAGCAGAGGGAAGAAGCACATGCAAGTCCAGGAGGAAGACCTGTGCATGTCCTGGAAGAGGAGCAGGATGGGAAGGGGGCGGGCGGTAAGGAGTAGGGGTGGAGCACGACTCCCCAGAGCTGGTGGAGCAGCACATCTCCCCTGCAGGTGCCTGCAAGGACTTCGCATGTTTCTCAAATCAAGTTGGTTTTATCCTCCTCTTCCCTTCCAATTCCTCTCTCCCTTTCATCTCTCTTTCCTTCCCTCCCTTTCTCCTCTCTTTCCCTTCCTTCCTTCCTTTTGCTTCCTCCAACTCTGTCCTTTATCTTTTTTCTACCCTTCTATCCTTCTTCACTCTCTCCCCATTTCCTTCTTCAGAATGGCTGTTTTTGGGATATGACTTTTACTCAGTGGACCTGGTCTGACTTTGTGATTATCAAAAACTCTCTGACTGCAGCTGGAGGGAAGAGTGAGGCCAAGAGACCCACAAGGGAGCTCCCTATGGGGTTCAGAGTACCACAGGGCTCCCCTCAGAGAGGGAGCAAAGGCATGAGAGATGCTGAATTCTGAGCACCTTTTCTAGGTAGAACCAGAGAGGTGAAGGGAAGAGATAAGCTACCATGTAGCTTGAGCACCTGGAAGGATGCAGCTGCCTTGTGCTGAGATCTAGGATGGAGAAGATTCTTGAAGAGCATTTGGGGCCTGATCTGAGGTCAGCTTGAAGCAGGCAGAGTTCACAATGTTGGGCCAGCAGCTGGGTGGGCAGGTTTGGTGTGAGGGAGAGGTCCAGGCAGAGGATCTACTTCTGGGGTCTCACTGACAGCAGAGAGGGATGGGACCTTAGTGGGCAATAACAGATGGAGCCTCATAGTTGGAGAGGCAGGGCTGGGCTCCCACCTCCTGCTCCCACCTCCTGCTGCTTCACAGGTTCTCCTGTGGTTGTCCCATGTCCATTGCTTCCCCAGAATGACAGGAAGAGACCCTAGCCACTGTCAGCAGAGACAATGGAGGCCTATGTGACTGCCTGGCCTCCCTGCAGGACTGCATGAGAAGATAGTACTGGGAAGATGTCTGGACAGGCCTGGAATGTGGGAGTGTGATTACAAGGGTGCCCCACTGGCTGGCCAGGGCCACATTTCAGCAGAATCACCCTCTCGCCCAGTGATCACTGGGGACGGCTCATACTCTTCTTGCTGGGAGAGGCCTGGGCTCTGGGGTGGGGGCCCCATACTCAGTTCTGCCTCCCTGATTCATCCCAGCTCTCCTGGAGGTCTGAGTCACTTTCTTTCCAGGTGAGAGCTACCATCAAGGACAAATCCTTTGGGTTCCAGGGATGGGGAGGGCAAGCATTATCGGTAAGGAAAACTGCCCGTGGGTGTTAGTCTTCTTAGAAGGGAAGGAGGCAGCCGCATACACCTGCCTCACATCCCTGTCTGAGTATGGAATGTTCTCATTGTCTCTGTCCATGGGCCAAGAATTCCCAAGGACATCTCCATTTAGCAGGAGTCAGTATTTTGTAGCTTACTGACTTTTCAAATAGTCTAATTTTTTTCAGCTGGGGAAACCGAGGCTCAGAAGACAGGGGCGAGAGGTGAAGCCTGGCTTAAAAGAACTCACCTAGGAGGCAGGGAACTGGGGACAGGCCTAGTCTTCACCAAGGGCTTGTCCATTGGCAGTCATGGCTGTCCCCAGGCTGTTGTCCAACATTGCTCTAGACGGGAAAGCCGTGGCCTTGGAGAGGCATGTTCATTGCCCTTGAACTGTAATGAGTGAAGGATACATGGAGGAACAGGCTGGGGAATGAGTGCCACAGGATCTGGAGCACAGCCCTGATAGGTCTTGGGTGGTCTGGGAGTTAGCCTTAGGTTCATGGACGCAATCAGAAGAATATCAAAGGAGCAAGTTGGGTAGAGGAAGTTCCAGGCAGGAGAATCACCAGAGGAATGAAATGAACCTGTCCTCAGAGGCTAGGGACATAGGGTGGGGAGAACTTCTGGATTGCAAAAGTTTTTGAATTCCTATGGAATGTTCTGGGACACTCTAGTTAGGGGCCTAGGTTGCTGCCTCTTTCCCAGGAAGCCTTCATTCACTAACTCCTCTGGTTCCTAACCCCAGCTGACTTTCTCCCTCTAGTTTGTATTTCAGAAGGATGGTTCCAGTCTTCCTGGGTCATTCCTGCTGTCTTAGAAAGCAGGGAACGGGCAGCTCCCAGGGGGTCTGTACCACACTAGTGGAGACTTTAGAATGTCAGGAAGTTCAGAGGTGCTTCCAAGAGGGATCATCTTAGAAAGAGAGCCATCCCCACAGACAGGTGGACCTGTGCTCTGTGGTGCATGTGGGAATCTGTTCTCCAGAGAGACCAGGGTGTGTTGTGCTGAAGAATTGCAGACAAAATGATTTTCCCTTGTGGTCTTGAGTGCATCCTCTCAAAGGAGTATTCTGCACCCATCACCAAGAACAGGACTTAGTGCTTTATAAGTCAGGGTTCAGAGAAGAGAGGGTGACCTAGAACCTTGGAAGATGCAGAACAGAGGCTCCATGAGCCACCTCACCCCCGTGTCCACTCAGACACTTTATAACCAGTGTCCTCACACCAGGTCTAACTTGACCTGCCAGTGGGATTTCTCATGAGTCTTAGGCTTCCTTATACCCAGAGGGAAGAAGTCCCCCTCTTCAGGAAGAATATGGTTTTAAGGAAAGCAAACCTGGCACCTGCCAGTGTTTAGAGCATCTAGAAAACTCAGTAAGCAAATGTGATTCTTTCTCAGAGTCTATTCCTAGCGCCATCCATGACTGACAAGATGCAGACTAGTTCTGGCCTTGCCATAGACAGTGCCGGGGTATGAGAACTGAAAACAGGTGGTACCAACTCACTTACTTGCATATTTCTGCAATGAGCATGCATGTATGGCACAAAACTGTTACTTGCTACTCCTCCAGTCAACCCGAACCCTGCCACCAAACACGGGATGCACAGCATTGGTAATGATTTGCCTTACCTGATAAAGTTTTGATTATTATTCATTTTGTTTCTTTTTGGTTTTTAGGTGTTGAGACATAGTCTCATGTAGCCCAGGATAGCTTCGAATTCTCTGTGTATCTGAGGCAGACTCAGAATTCTTGATTTGCCTGCCTCTCTTTCCCAAGTACTGGGATGTGGATATGCACCAGCACACTCAGCTTGTTTTTTCAGACAGACTCTCACTGTATATCTCAAGTTGGCCTCAAACTCAAAGCAATCCTCCTGCCTAAGCCTCCTGAGTGCTGGGACTGCAGGTATGTGCCGCTATGTGTGGCTATGAAGTGTGAAGTCTTGATATTGACTCTCAGAAATAGGTGCAGTATAGAAAAGCCAAGGCTAGGGACTTGAGCAACACAGTCATTGAGTGGCCACAAACCAGAACGAAATTATTAGAAACATATTTTGTTGGCAGTGATATGCCAAAGTTATAGAAAAAATGAGAGAGACGGTGAATTACAGACAAGTTCCAGGACATGAAAATATGCTACAGTCACTTCAAGTATCTGGTTCCTTATTCTGAACATTAAAAAGCATACTTTCTTGATAACTGAAAACCTGCTTCTCTCCATTTTTACTAAGTAGTAGTTGAACAAAACCAATTTTGATTGATTATTTGGCTGACCAAATCCTTCTTCTCTGTTGGCTGAGCAGCTCCACTGACTTCTCCCTGAGGAGCTTGTCTTTGGGGACAGTGGTGGTGGGAAGGGGGAACACCATAAACTTTCCGTTTGGGATTCAGCCACACTTAGCGTTTCTCACCAGTGGGTTAAATGACATTCATGTCATTTTCCGCATAAGGATAAACACTTTCAGTACTTCAGATGTTCGCCCAACTAAAATAATACGAAAACAACTGCTTTCAATCAGGGCCAACACCGTAGGTGTTTAGTAGACATTTGTGGTTTGCTGTTTCTGTGTACAATATGAAGGAAACTGGGATTGGGAAAACACAGGGTCACTTCTTTCCCAGTCTGTTCACAGACCTCCACATTCCATCATCAGGCTCCCTGGTCAGGGGACCTCAGGCACGTCATGGAATCCCAGCTGCCAGGCACATGCTGGAGTAGGAGGCTCTGGGGCTGACCTCCTCATAGGGGTGCATGCCCTGTGCACCCCTTCTTTGGTGCTCACATCTTGTCTACACCTGGGCCCCGCCTCCTGGCTCTCCCCACCGGTGGCTGCTCCTTTGTCTTCCACACTCCGTCCACTTCCGCCACTTCCTTGACTCCTGGGAGCCAGGCCTCTCCCTCTCTCGTTGTTGACTTCCCATTAGTTCTGCACTAGGTGACCAAAGGGACACTAAGGGACAGAGTTTACCAGGCACACTCTGCTTAAAATCCTCCCATGGCTCCCCAGTACCCTCAGAAAAACAGGTCGACATTAGCCTCAAGAGTCTGTCCTAGCTGCCCCTCATCTTCCGCCGGGATTCTCTGGTCCACTCCTGTGAGATTCCTGGCTTGTGCCTGTGTGTACCTCTGCTAGGATGCTACCTCCAGGATTCACACCCTGTGAGCTCTCACTTTGTCCAGATGCCCTTCCTGCTGTCAGTGGAGAAATCCCAGTTCTATACTGCTTCTCTGCATTTTATCCCTCTCTCTCTCTCTCTCTATGCATGCACATGTGCACATGCATGCATGCACATGTGCACAAGCATGCACGCACATGGGTGTGATGTCTGAATCTCTTGCCTACAGGAGAACCATCAGACATGAGAGAGAACCCTGGATGGAGGCCTGTCTTCATATCAGAAGCTGTGGAATGTTTTGGGGTGATGTTGGGACCTGGCTCATGGGCCTGTGGGTTGAGGGAGCAGGTTCCCCTCTTCCTGTGGGTTCTCATGGCACTATAGCCACTGCCTTCTTAAACTTGACCTGCATCTGCGATGCTGCTTTTCTTTGGAGCCTGTGTCTTCTAAGCTAATCCCAGTCAGAGTTCAGCAAGCACTCAGTGGATGCTCTGTCAGGGTATGAGCATTCTCTGTTCCCTACTCTCAGAATACCCCTGCAGCACCCAAGTCTGCTCTCCTCTCCACTTGCCTCAGCTTCCCTAACTCTTGACTCTTGCAGTCTATTGGTGCTCGGCTAGGGTGAGTGGCTTCTTGCCCACTAACCAGCTTCATTGTTTTGCAGGAGGGTTGAGAGTGACTCAGAAACACCATGGAACAGGGCTGGGCTCCGTGGGAGTTCACGACAGATAAGTAGGTGCTCAATAAACACGTGCCAAGCTGAGCATCAGCCAAGCTTGGAGGCAGAAGGATGGACAGGATGACCTGGTTGGAAGATAGTGGTCCTTGGGAGGAGAGAACAGACAGGCCAGATGCCTGGAGTCAAGGTTCATTTTTCAGTCAGGTGGCTCTGGGGAGGAGGCGCTAGGTGTCTGGGACGTTCCAGCCCTGCGATATGGGCTGGGTGCTCTAGATAGGATCCTGGCACTCCCCCGTGGCCTGCCCCCACCTGCTCCTTGGGGCGGGGGCAGCAGGTGGGGCCCACTTATCACCAACCAGGCTAGCGGGTGGAGCCAGCCCGGCTCTGGGGAGATGACAATCATGCCTCTTGCACTCCTCGGTGGAAAATCACCACGTTGTGTGGCCCCTTCCTGGGAATAGGAACAGAGAGGTCAGGACCAGGGTGCCGCCATGAAGCCTGCAGACTGGGAAAGGCATTTGGAACCCCTTCAATGGGGGCAGGTGGGTGGGCCTTCTTGCCACTCCCACATGGATAGGCTTAGGTTGAGCCAGCCTGATCTGAGGGTCAGGGTTCTGAATTTGGGCATTCTAGGGCCTCTGGAGCAAGAGCAGCTTCCTACTGGCCCCTCCACATTTCTAACCACTTCTTTTAAAAATTAAATTGATTTTATTTTAACTGCTACCCCCAAACATAAAATTGTGTGTACTTATGGGGTACCATGGGATGTCTCAATCCTGCGGACATTGTTCAGTGACCACACATGGTTAAACATACAAATTTCCTCAGACACTGATGTTTCTTAAAGGTGAAAACATTGCAGACCCTTTCTTTGGGCTTTGCAAACCACTCAGGACTTAACTTCCTCCCCCTGTCACCCTAACTATGCAGCGGTCCCCAGAGCTTCTTATCCCACACTGCCCAGCCTGGGCCAAACACCATTCAAGTCCCACCTTCTGTGGAATCAACTGTGTTGGTTTTCACATGTGACCAAGAGCCTATGTCCATGAGACTGTGACTTAACATATATCATCATCTCCAGTCCCCATGTCCTCACAGGCGGCAGGCTCTCTTGAGAGCTCCACAGTACTCCATTGCATGTGAGCTGCATTTTCTTCATTGGTTGATGGCACTGGGTTTTGTTTTGTTTGGTTTGGTTTTTGGCTATTGGAAACACTGTAGCAATAATCATTGGGGGTTTCTAGTCACTTTTATTCAGGACTGGAAGTCCCGGATCTGCTCCAGCTCTATTCTTCTGAGTTTTGTTGGACTCTTAGTGTGGATGTGGCCAACTTTTTGGGAAGGGTCAGCTTGGGGACAAAGGACACTTCTGCATGGGGAATCTAACTTATGGCTCCCCAATGGGTCAGGTGAGCAGGTGTTAATTCTTTTGTTTAAACACACAGGCTTCTGAATAATACAGTAGCACACAGAATCTCTGTATGGGATTGCACATACATGTCCACAAATGAAGATCACATCCATCATAGAGTCCCAGTGCACCCCGAGGGACAAAGCCCTACGTGCCCTGGACACCTCCATATCAGATTAGCTTCCTGCATTATGGAAGGGTGAGATGCCGTTCACACTTCCTCCTATTTCTTCAGTGCACTTAAAAGCCACACTTGAGGCAGGATGGAGGACACAGGCTTGCACACCCAGCGTTGAGAAGCTGAGGCAGGAGGATCACAAGCTCTAGGTCAGTGAGCCCTTGCTTTGAGGAGCAAACAAAAGAACCGCACACTTGTGATGAAAGTGTAGGCTTTTACTTCTCTTTCTGTGTAAACATTCTTCTCAGCCCTTGCACAAGTGCTGACATACGGGTGGAGCATAATTTATTAAACCGATGCCCTGTTATTGAAGATAGAAATTGTGTTTGTTTTTCACAACACCAAGCAGAAACTTTTATCCACTTATCTGATGACTTCCCAGAAGTTGCCATGCTGGGTCAAGGGGCAAAGCTTTTTTTAAAAAAAAAGTTTTGGATTCCCACCATCAAGTTCACTATACCATCAGCTTATGTGCTCAACACTGGGGCTTATTTTCTCGTCCTACTGCTGGGCCTGAGTACTATAATTAAAAACGATTAACTAATTTCACCCTTTTTATTTATTCTGTATCATCAATGGCAAACACCTTTGATCTCTTTGTCATTTATATTTTCACTTGTTCTGTGTTATGCTATTCATCTACTTTGGTCCTAGGATTTTTTTCTTTTACATTAATTTTTATTTTTTTTATGAGACATGGTCTGAGGCTGGCTTGGAACTCACTATGTAGCCCAGACTAGCCTCGGTGATCCTCCCGCCTCGGGCTCCAAGTGCTGGGATTACAGATGTGAGGCACCACGCACCTAGCTTGATGTTGGTTTGTAAGAGCTCTTTATATATTAAGGATACGAACTCTCCTTTTACTGGCTGTGCTTTAAGTATTGTTTCCATGTACCTTGCTTGGTTTTACATTCTGTTTTTATTGAGACAGAGGGAAGACAAATTTTAAATAGTTGAAATTTTTCTTTCTAATGGCTTTATTCACTTTTCATTTATGAAAATTCTTCTTTGGTCTAGTTGTTAATTGGCACTTGTTTTCTTCCTTCCCTGTGTCTGTCTGTTTGTCTGGCCTCATTAGACATCTGGCTTTGCTATCATCTTGGAAATAAGAAATGACATTATTTCTGCCTTCAAGGAGCTTGTAGGGAACAGAACAGAGGTTGCAGAGTGACCATTGTCTGTCCCTGTGCCTTGTGTACCACAGATAAGATCTGCCGTAAAGATGGAGGTGTAGCAGAAGGAAGCAATATGGAGGAGATGGGTCTTGTGGAGTGCTGGAGGCCACACTGGGCAGAGATTTTACTCCTTCCTCAACTATGTGCAGAGACTTAGCATGTGGCAGATACTGCTTTAAGAAAAACACAGCCCTTTCAACCTCATAACAGCTTAGCAAATTATTATTACCCTCGTTTTACGGATCAAGAAGCAAAGCACACAGAATGTAAGTAAGTCCTCTGTGTGGGAAAGGTCAGCATTTGTCAGGGCTGGCTGTGCTGTGGAGGAGGTGCTAATGCCCAAAGCTCCAGGGTTTGAGCACTTGAAGGAAGAGTTCCAGGTGTTTCCAACCTTTTGACATGGAGACAGGCTGCTGTCAACACTGCCATCCACATAGTTCACTCTCAAGCGGCTGTATAATCCCCCCCTCCAAATTTCATGTTTTAAGTAAGTGTGTGGTTTTGTGTTCAGCCACATTATTCACAGCTCAGCAATTGTGGCCCAGGGTTTTGGGGGGCACAGATCAGTCACACCTGGTAGACCAGTAGTTTGAAACTTTCCCTGTTTAGGGCTGAATAGGGGACGTTTTAGACTCTGAAGGCCAAAGAAGGCACACTCATGAGACTATAGGGAATTATTTAAAAAGAGAGAAGACATACTTCTACAAGCTCTTCAGCTACAGAATTGAAATTATAATAATGATAGAACATAATTTTAGAAAAACTAGACGCATACTGAGGCAAAGAGTGGGATTTCCCAGGAGTCATGGTGTTTAGCTTAATTAAAGTTTGAAATAAGGGTCTGGGATAGTCAAACCGGTTGAAAGGTTGCCTGTTTAAAGCAGTCACCAGGTTGAGTGCTGAGTAGCAGATATGGGTGGCAGGTGGGGGGGGGGGGGAACTTGGCCTTCAGTCCTCCTGTGACCTGCGACCTTGGTTAGCCCTGTGTGGCATGAGCCTTATTGAGGAATGGTATCTTTGAAGGGCCATGTCACAGAGAGCAGAAGAAGCCAACAGTGGCTGCCCAGGTCTGGCAAGAGGTAAAGGAGGGTTCAGCCCAGAGCCTGGGTGGGAAGGATGCACCTGCTAGACATTTTGTTGCTGTTATGTTGAGACAGGGTCTCATGTAGCCCAGACTGGCCTCAAATTCACTGAGTAGCAGAGGATGACCTTGAACTCCGGTTCCTCCTGCTTCTACCTCCTGAGTGCTGGGATTGCAGGCTTGTGTCACCACACCTGCTCTGTGTGGCGCTGGGGGTGTCCAACTGAGGGCTTTGTTTTAGACTTTGCTGAAGCGGACGATTAAGGGCGTGTGCTCACTTTTCCCTCAGCTCCATGAGACCGTTCAGAACCTTCAGTGAGGGGTCTTATTTTTCTGAGGCACCAGGAAGACCATGGCCACAACTAGTTTCCAGGTTGCCTGTCATGGTGACAGAAGTCCTACCAGTGGGTTGTCTCTTGGCTGAGAGGCGCTGTCTCCTCTGGACTCCTTTCACAGACTTACAGGACAGACGTAAGAAATCCACCCAGGTCAGTCTCGGCTGTCTCAGATGCCAATGAGCTTCAGGGATAAATGCAGAGCACCTCTGTGCGGATATGGTCACTTCTCCTGTCCCCAGGGCCAGAGGAGCTGAAGGGACCATG
The DNA here is from genome assembly GCA_902168405.1 of Peromyscus aztecus. NCBI lineage: Eukaryota > Metazoa > Chordata > Mammalia > Rodentia > Cricetidae > Peromyscus > Peromyscus aztecus. The sequence goes on along the minus strand of CABHPQ010195269.1, from coordinate 832 downwards.
GTTAGAGGGCAGTGGGAAAGTGGCCAGCACTGGACAGAAGGAATGTCATTCCTCCGATATGCAGATAGGCCCCTTTACCTGTCCCCACAGGTGAGGTGTTCCTGTTTGAGTCTTAGCATAAGCCTGACCTCAGATGGAGCTCTAAGCTCCCTGCCCCAGTGTGTGACTTTTCCTGGGGAGACGTGAACAAACATGCATTCATCTCAGACAGAGCAAAGAAATGATTCCACCCAAATCTAGCTTAGCGAACCACTGGGGTTCCTTACAGCATGAGTGACTCAAAGACAGCATCACTGAAAAGCCCAACCCAGCACAGGTGACAAGGCAGAAAAGCTGTTTCCCCACAGGACTTGCAGGCAACCTGCTGGTGGGACAGTCTCCTGTCCTCAGCAGTTAGGGGCCTTGTGGATCCTGTAAGTTTTAGGAACCTCCTAAGACTTCTCAGTTTTTGTTTCTGTTTTTTTATTTTCCTGGACCTTGTACATTTTACTTCCTGAATCTTAAGGAGGTTCTTTCCAGGAAGGTGTGTTTCAATTTGGAGGGAATAGCTACATGACACCCAGTGGGTTCAGAGGTGGGGCAGCTCTGTGGGGTTCTGAGGCACCTCACTCCACAGCTTCAGTCTTCTTTCCAGAGGGTGGGCCATGGGATGGTGATGGAAGCTCCTGGATAGAGACCCAGACACAACCTTCTCTCCAAGCACCAGCTCAGCCCAACGACTGGGCGACTCCATCAGAGTCCATACCGGGTGCCTAGGATGCACCTGCTCTTCTCTGAAGTGGACAAAAAAAGCGGCCGAGAAGGTTCTACAGGGCAGAGTGGAAACACGCAA
>CABHPQ010195267.1:0-15077 GCA_902168405.1 Peromyscus aztecus | reverse complement strand
ACACACACACACACACACACACACACACACACACACACACACACACAACAAAAACATAAACAAAACAAAACAAAGAAAACAGACATGGAGGTGAGTGCCTGGAACCCTAGCAATGAGGAGGCAGAGACAGGCGGTTCCCTGGGACTCACTGACTGGCCAGCCAGCTTAACCAGTTAAGGAGCTCTGGGTTCAGTGAGAGACACTGTCTCAAAAACAAGGTGGAGAGTAATAGAGGAAGATACCATTGTTGGGCTCTGGCCTCCATAAGTATGTGCAGACATACACACAGACACCATCAACACACACACACACACACACACACACACACACACACACACACACACACACGTCACACAAATGGACACAAAGACCCATGGACAAACACAGGTGCAGACCCATGAGATGCATAGGCAGACACCCAGACACACGAACACACATTTGGAAAATGTCTCAGGGTTAGGGACTCATGAAGATAAATAATAGTAATAATGATGATGATGATGATGATGATGATAAGCAAAAAACCTTTTGACACAAAACTAGGCACAAACCCAGACTTGGTAGTCCAGCATTTTAGAAAGCTCTGTGGTGTGGCCACCCATTCCTAGTGCTGTCTCTGTGAACAGCAGGTGTGAAGAGTGCTCCTTCCCCATCACAGAGAGGAACAACCTCTCTCCAGTCAGAGAAGCGTCGGCGGCAGCGGCGGCGGCAGGCCCAGACAAAGGTGCCCCCCACTCTGCTTGCATCCGCTAACGCTGCAAGCTTAGCAAAGCAATTAAAGGAGATAAAATAAGGGCCATAAATATTCCCAAAGGGAAAATATTATTGCCGTCATTTTCAGAGGATACGGTTTTTTAATTTGAGCATCTGAAAGAGAAAATCAACCGAAAATGTCACACAGCTGACGAATGAGACGCTGAGACATACGGCCATAAAACCCAACACCTTTGACAATGAGCGACGGTTAGAGCGCACTGCAGAAATATAGTGCAGTCACTACCACAGCAGAATTTATGGGAATAAACTTAACAAGAAATATATGAGATTTATGTAAAGAAAAGGAAAAGACTTTGCAGAACTCTCGAACCAAACTTACAGAAGAAAAACAAACATGTTATGGGCTGGGGAGATGGCTCTGGGGTGGTGCTTGCTGCACACGCCTGGTGACCTGAATTCAGATCCTCAGCATCCATGTAAAAGCCAGGAGAGAATACACCTATCTGTAACCCTGGCCCTGGGCACAGAAGTGGGATGGAGACAGGTGAAGACTGACTGGATGGCCAGTAGAACCAAAATAGTGAGCTCCAGGCTCAAGGGCAGACTCCATCTAAAAAAACAGATAGAAGAAGACACCCAAGGTTGACCTCTGATTTACACCTGCCTCCATACCCTCACACCTACCCTTGTGTGGGGGAAGAAAGAGACAGAGAGACAAAGGGAAGGGGCCGAGGGACAGAGGGACAGAGCCCGAGCTTTCATTTTTAGGAAGAATCTATGATGCATTATTCTGACCATCTGTGTTAGACAAAATTCTAATCAATATCTGAGTGAGATTTTTGTTAAGAATATCTCGACAGAATCCCCGCACGTTTCCCTGGAAGAGTGGCTGTGCAAACATTTTTGAATCAGAGCAAAGCAGAGAGGCTTGCTCTACAGATAGCAAACATAATTAAAGGCCCCTCACACACACAACAAAAACAGACTTATGGGGAAGAAGGTTCTAGAAGGCAGGGCCCCCGATCCAAGTATGTGTGAGACTGATTATTGATTACAGAGGTGGGCTGGATGCTTGGGGAAATGACTACTCAATATAGATAGCCTAGGGACTGGTGAGATGGTTAGGCAGGTGAAGACACTTGCTGCCAAGCTTAACAACCCGAGTTTGACCCCCAGGACCCAAAGACTGGAAAGAGAGAACTGTCTCCCGAAAGGCATCCTCTTGCTGGGATGCACCCCAAACACGTGAATAATAAAGGTGTAAAAGAGATTTCAGTTGTTCACTGGCAGGAGCTGGAGTCACCTGGGCAGAGAGTTCTTGGAGGGATTGTCTAGACTAGATTGACATGTGGGCATGCCTGTGAGGGGTGAACCAACAGGAGAGGGTTCAGCACCAGCATCTGTGCTCTGTGCTTCTTGACCTGGATACAACAAACTTCCCTTTCAGGACAGGCTGTCACTGGGAGCTGGGAGCCCCAGGAAGCCAGCTCTCTGTTAGGTCACTTTGTCAGAGTTTCGATCACAGCAGCAGAGAGAGCAACTAGGAAATTTCCTGGGCTTGGTCATTCTGTCATCTCCCTCCCCAAGTGGTGCTTTTATGCAGCTGCAGAAAAGTGTTCCCTTCTTCCTGTGGTTCTTCAGGAGCTCCCGCAGAGCCTCCCACCCCCATCACTCATGACAGCTTCTGTTTGTTCATTATTTAAGATAGGGCTTCGTTCTGTTGCTCAGGGTGGTCTCGAACTCACTGTGTAGCCAAGGATGGCCTCCAACTTCTAATTCTCCTGCCTGTCTCCCCAGTGCTGGGATTATAGGTGCGTGCCACCACATCCAGTTTATGAGGAGCTGAGGACCGAACCCAGGGCTTTGTGCAAGCACTAGGCAAGCTTTCTCCCCAACCATCCCCAGTTCCCTGGCCCTTTCTTTAAATCCCACCATGGATCCATAGCCCACTTTGTCAGCCCCCCCCTTCTTCATTTCTCCCTTCCCTTCTGCTCCTCTTCCTGCTTCTCCTGTTTTGACAAGGTCTTACTCTTTAACTCTGGCTGACCTGGAGCTTGCTGTGTAGACCGTGCTGGCCCAGAAATCACAGAGATCCACCTGCAATGGATCCTCTGGATCTGCCTCCTGAGTGCTGGGATTAAAGGCATGCACCACCATGCCCAGCTAACCATGTCAAATTTACAGTTTCTTTCTTTTTGCCCATGTAAATGTGTGTAAATGTAAGTGTGGGCTTGGGTGCATGCATGTGTCTCTAGTGCATGTGTGTGGAAGCTGGAGTCCACCCTCAGGTGTCTGTCCTCAGATACTGGATTTCTTTTTGAAAGGTTCTTTCACTGGTCTGGAACTTGCAAGTAGCCTATGCTTGCTGTCCAGGAAGCACCAACGTTTTGTATCCAGAATAATCAAAGAGCTCTTATAACCCAATAATAAGATAAACATCCCAGTCTTAAAAAGGAGCAATGTAGCCAGGCGGTGGTGGTGCACGCCTTTAATCCCAACATTTGGGAGACAGAAGTAGGAGATCTCTGTGAGTTTGAAGCCAGCCTGGTCTACAAAGCGAGTTCCAGGACAGCCAGGGCTGTTTCACAGAGAAACCCTATCTTGGAAAACAAAACAAAACAAAACAAAAAAGAGCAATGTAGGGGCTGCAGAGACAGCTCAGCTCCTAAGAACATACAGTGCTCCTGCAAAGGAAGGACTGAATCTGGTTCTGGTGCTCAGCACCCACAACAGGCAGCTCACAACCATTTGTAGCTCCAGCTCCAGGTAATCCAACACCATCTTCTGGTCTCTGTGGGCACTGCACACACATTTGCATACACGTACACATAAATAAAAATAAACCTTAAAACATGAGCAAATATTTGAAGAGATAATTCTCCCCAAACGACCCACTACTGTTGAATAAAACAGGCACGGATGCTTACATCGCCATCTCTCAGTGAAACGCAAAGTCCCACCACACTCACCAAGACCGAGAATGTTAAACATCGCTGAGGACAAGGAGCCCAAAAGCTGACGTGTTGCTTGGGAACCTAAGACAAGACACACACAGAGCAAAGCGGTATGGCTCACTTCTAACCTAGAGCCCAGCAAGCCCCTCCCAGTGTTTACCCAAGAGGAAAAGAATATCTCCATGAAAGTGATTTCTCACAGCTACTTTATCTCTAAGTGGCCCAAACTAGAAATAATCCAGATGCCCAGTCACTAGCAAGTGAGCCAAGAAAGCCAGGCCTGCTCTGTGCTGTCATCCTGCAGCAAAGAGCGAGTCAGGTGCATCGAGGGGAAGCCTGAAGCTTCGCGAAGGAGCCTCAGCACAGAGCAGGCGCTTTGCAACCCCATTTACATCCCTTTACAGTTGACAGAGACAGGGGGTTGCCTGGGTGGGGGGCACCAGAGGAGACTGGTGCAGAAAACCACAGGGAGATGTTTTAGGGACGTGGAAATGCCTGTGTCTTCAAGGTGGATTAATGGTTGTGTAGAGTTACATAATTTCTCAAACTACATTCAGAACACACCATGTTTAATGCGTCTAAATTATCCCCCCAATAAAGCTGATTTCTGAAATGAAGAGGGACATGTCAGAAGTCGGAAGAACGCTGACGTTTGAGAAGACAGCAGGGAACGTGGCGTGCTCGTGCTCAGAGCTAACGATGGAAGGGAACCGTAGCACCCAGGTGGCCCTGACCAGGATCGTAGGGCTTTTGGGGAGAAAGAAATTCTAGAGCAATGCCTCAGTTGATGCTGTCAGCAGCCCTAGTCCACTATCCTATCCCAGGATCTCCATAAATCTAAAAAAAAAAAAAAAGATCTTATTTGTGTGTACATGTGGGGGTGGGGTGGGTGGGGGAGGACAATTTGAAGGAACTGGTTCTTTCCTTTCAGCGTGTACATTCCGGGGATTGAACTCAGCTCATCAGACTTGGCAGCAAGCGCCTCTACCCACTGAACCACCTCACCGGCTCCCCGAATCTTAAAAGATTCTGCCTCAAGGTAGAACTTTCTCCACTGAAAGATGAGTAAGAAACAGAGAGGAGCCACCACAAAAACTGTTTAAACAGAGACAGGAGACGAGGCCTCATGAGTAACACCGATGATAAGTGCATGTCAGTGAGAGAAACACTTCAGAAGACAGACAGACGTTTCAGAAAATGTCGGTCCATCACCTCAAAGGAATGCATGAGAACATGAACTCCTAAGAGTGAAGAGGAAGAGCTCAGAGAATAGATGGGGGAGACTAACCAGGGTGGGGGTGCATGCCTGTAATCCCAACACTTGGTAGGTGGAGGATCAGAAGTCCAAGGCCAGCCTCAGCTATAAAGCAAGTTGGAGGCAAGCCTGGTATACATGAGACTTTGTCTCAAAAAAGGAACGAAGAAAGGGAGGGAGGGGAGGGAGGAGAGAGGAAGAATGGGAGGAAGAGGAAGTAGAGCCTAGAGAGGGCGGGGAAAGGTAAATCGATAAACAAGAGAGCTGTGAGATATAATAAAGGCATTGGGAAGACACAAGTCCTGTTGACAATCTCAAGAGTGAAACAGATGTTTGCGAGCAGAGAAGATACATAGCAGCTGCCAGAGGGAATCAGATAAAATGAAACCGAGAAAAGAAAAGGTAAAAAGGGAGCCAATGCCCAGAAGAGATAAGAAGAAGTTGGCACAGTGCCAGGTACATATAGCTCTGACGGTCGAGTGCTGGCCTGGCAAGCACAAGAACTGGAACTCGGTCCTCAGGGCCCAAGTGAAGAAGCCAGCTGTGCAGACACAAGCCTGGGATCCCGTCCTGGGAGACAGAGACAAGCAGATCCTGGGGCTCACTGGCTGCAACCTTTCCTACTTGGTCAGGCCAATGAGAGACACTGTCTCAAAAAAACAAGGTAGACAGAACCTGAAGAATGACACTCAAGGTTAACGTTTAGGTTCTTCATGTACAGACACATACATGCATGTGTACCCCCCAACCAATACACACACACACCATCATGCACACATGGGCATGTGCACACACTAAGTCCAGCATACACCTAGTTGTTATTTCAACAGTGAATAGAATAAATGAATAGGAAAAATTTAAAGAACAACTGCTCTACAAGGGGAGCTTGAAAGGGTACAGTGGTATTACAGCTAGAGCTGGGAGGTCATTCAATAGAAAGACTCATGAGGCCAGCCAGCTAGAGAGCAAGTCAGTCACAAATCACAGTATCAGTCTCTCAGAAGTTGAAAGTAAGTTCCTATTGCTGAAGACAGCATGCCTTTCAGACACAGAACTCAGAGGATCCAGGTTGGATCTGACCTGAAAGCTTCCTCCCTAAGGACCAGCTTTCATGGTATCCAAAGGTGCTGTGCAAGCTACGGAGGCAGGGAAGCAATCAATGATAGTCTTGCCTGTCTGTGGTGCCTATGAACCACAACAAAGTCAGCATGGCAAAATATCCCTAAGGGTGCAATAGTGGCATTCATATCTTAACAGTAACCAACAACTGTTTAATTGGACTTACAGGCCACTCAACAGCAGGGAAATCATGCCTGGTACTGGAAACCTAGACAACGGTCTGGGGCTGGTGAGGTCATGGGTCTTAGAGGAGAATCTACTACTGACACTTTATTAGGCCAGAACAATTCCTAACTGCATTCTAATTAGACCCACAGAGAAGTGTAGCTTTGTCTATGATACTCCAACCTATGGCAGCCTAGACAAGGCCTGAAGAAGTACACCACCAATAGACACACTAACATGGTGGTCAGCGGGAACCTCAGGGATCTCATATTAGACAAAGAACTATAGACAGCTAAGGAGTGCTGAGGCAGGAGAATCAGTGTTCCCTCAGGATGAACCCCTTAACTGGTTATCCAATACCAAGTGGCCAGCTCTGAACATATATTCAAACAAGCCACACTAAACAGACCCAGCAGGTTGTGTTTACACATTTTCTTGTTTATGTATCTGTAAGTATCAATAACAACTAAAGACAAAGAGATCATACATTTGAGATTTTTCAAGCAGGAGGACAAGGGAGGGGTTGGAAGGAGGAAAGGGAAGGGGGAATGATATAATTATATTTTTGTAAAAAATAAACTAAACAAAAAAGAAGAAAGCAAGCAAGCAAACAGTATCAGCCAGCTCAGGCAGATCCCCAGCAACACTGAGTTGCAAGTTCTGCAGAGCGCTGAGAGACACGTTACCCAACAAGTTTTCCCTCAGCCAAGTTGTCACTCAGGTGCAAAGGCAGTAGTCACTCACAAACACGGAACTAAGCCAGGACTATTGCAGCCATAAATCCTTCTGGAAAAACTACCTGGCAGTGGAATCCAGTTAATCAAGAAATGACGCTAAATAAAGAGCTCTGGAATGGAGACACTGGCACACTCAAGGGTTAGTGATGAACCTGACTAAATTTACATATGGAACCATTACCTTGATGGTATAATGTTCACACTGGGAAAGCGTTGCTTGTTACTGCAGTCCACACCAGTACATGCTCACTGCTGTGCTAGACTAGTTCACATTTTCTTAATGCTGTGCATGGAATCTTTGTAAAGTTTTTTTTTTTTTTTTGCTATGTAGGATACCAGTTTCTTTACTGATACTCTGGAAAACTGGAGGCTGTCTGTGTGATGGGCTGAGGAGCCTTCTGGAAGGTTATGCTGTAAGACTGGAGACTACCATGTGTGGTCCGACTGTCTGAGAGAGATTAAAGGAATCTAACATAGGGTGTCATACTTTTTCTAAAACTTAAATAGAACCTCTGGTCATGTTCTAAGAACTCATATCTTGTCTTTGAGGAAGAAAGCACTGTATGTAGGTAAACTCAAAATACTGTTTTACTTAAATCTGAATAATTGTGTGTGTGTGTGTGTGTGTGTGTGTGTGTGTGTGTGTGTGTGCATGTGCCCACACATGTGTAGTATAGTGCATGTATGCCTTTGGAGCCAGAAGTGTACATTGGGAGTTTTCAACTATCTCATCCTACCTTAATTTTTGAGTCAGAGTTTCTAGCTGAACCCAGAGCTCACTGATTGGCTAGACTGATGGCAAAGCCAGCTCTGGGGTTCCACCTGTCTCCACCCACACCATCCTCTGTGCTAGGATTACTGATGTATGCAAACATTCATGACTTTGTTTACATGGTCTGGGTGCTAGGAATCCAAACTAAGGTCCTCGTTCTTGTGTGTCAAGAACTTTATCCCCTGAGCTATCTCACCAGCCCCAAACTCTGAAAGTATCTCCACCAGAGCAACGGTCACTGTTACCCTGTCCCAAAGACTAACACAAAGCAGAGGGAGGCTCTCTGCTGCTTGGCCCTGGACTCGCTGTTGGCTTTGTTGTCTTGAACTATCCTGGGACTACGTCACTGGGAAATGTCCCCCACAGGAAGCACATCATCTCTGGTTCTACCTACGGTGCATCTAGCTGATGACGAGGCAGTGTTGGCTGCTATCGATACCATCGGTAGCAGGGAGGCTGAGGGTGGAAAGCCCAGCTGGGAGATGAGCTGAGGACAGACAGCTCCACCTAGAAGTCTTCCAGCATCACTCAGGACTGGACTTTTCCCCACCTCTTTATTTAGTTCCCATGGTAATTGCCTCTTCTTACAGATGGCAAAAATAAGGTTTGCAAGATGACTACTTCTAGGTTCTTGGTTGACACACAGAGCAGGTAAGAAGAAAAGCCGTCAAACGTGGAACACAACCCTTCAGCTTCACTCAGATTAAACCATTGTAGGTCACATATCCAAGTCTGGCCAATATCCATGGAGGAGAATGGCATTTAGAACATTAGCTGAACCAGCTGACTCTACTAGGGTTAATTCCACACCCAGGGGACATTTAGCAATGTCTGAAATAGTCTGTCATAATGTAGGCATGTATGTGATGAACACTGAGTTGCTAAGGGCCAGCAATTCTGCTAAACATCCCATAATACAGAGAACAGCCCCATACCTCCTCCACTAGCCTCAAAGCTTACAGTGCTGAGATTAAGAATGGCTTAATACACCAACTAGGATTCACTTTAGAGCCAAGGTGAGGTGGGGGTCAGGGTCATAGACTGCTTGGCTGGCACACAGTGGGTGAGGAAGAAATGGATGCTGGGAAGGTGATATTGTGTCCTTGATAAGTGCTCAGCAGACCACTAGGTGGCAACGGGAATATTATGTGGATGTACCTGATACACTTTGGGCACTCCTAGATACACTTCTAGTGGAGATTGCCTGACATGGACCAGAGAAATCCAGGTTATTATCATTCACAGAGTGACCAACCCTATTTGTTCTCAGAGCCCGATGAGGCCTTGGCCAACACAACACAATTGTAAAGACTGGGGAATAAGGCCTGATAGTTTGGAGTACCATTGCCTTCTAAGGAGTCAATGAAGATTTGGGGTGTATGGATAGGGGTTGAGTCCTGGTGTAGGGTGGGTGCTGCAGAGATGAGCATCCCCAAACTCGAGGCTGCAGGACTGGCTACTGTTGGAACTGGCTTTCTGGAAGTGATGGGATTGTACAAAGGAAAGCCATCATTGAATTTGAATTTGATAAAATCCCCGCTGTATGGAAGAGCAGGGTGGGCAGGTTAGAAGACTAAGCAGGGCCTGGGGACAGAAGATGGTCTTGTGGGAGAAGCTAGAGTAAATTGGTCTGGGTGCCACTAAGGAGGAGATAGTTCCAAGATCTGGAGCTGGGTTGAATGAGAAAATGAGGAAAGGCATGGGGAACACGTCCCACTTACGCACCCCACAGCTTGGCTTCATGGATGGATTCCTGGCAGCTGAACCAGGACAGGGGTGGTGACAAATGGGAGAAGGTAATGGGTTGGTGTGGAGCTCAAGGGGTTATGATGTAGTTGATGACAATGAACTTGTGGTAGGGAACAAGACAGGGTGTCCCTGAGAGCACATATAACTGCCCTCTGAGGGCAGGTAGGAGGAGGTGCCCGAAGAAGAGCTGTGAGGAAAACAAACAAGAGAAGAGATGAGAGCTAACAGGAGGAGGAGGAGTGGGGGAGAAGGCAAGCGTGAAACATCAGGTCTGAAGCACGGGGTGAATGGTCACTTAGAGACGGCTGGCACCGACCTACTGACCGCCAACTGTCTTCCTGTAATGGACACAGTCTGGGGAGAGGGAGGAAGAGGCAGTAAGCTGGGCTCCCCTGTGGAGATGAAGCTTAGGAAGGGGACCGGGAAGAGCTGAGGCAGAGGGAAGAAAGAACTGAATGGAGCAGAGATTCAGAGGGAACTGAAAGCGACTTTCACTAAATAAAACCCAAATTCTCAGAAAAGCTGACAATGACATTAACAATGGACTTCTAAGAATTGAAATGAGGAGTGTTCATGTAAGTGTGGGGAGTGAATGCTTTTGAACATACATTCTTTTTGGCTTTGTTGAGCAATGCTGCAATTTTTTCTTAGAAAAGGAACACAAAACAACTTTTAGTAATGACAGCAGGATACAACCATCCCACATTGTATCAAATTCTTATTGATAATTAAATACACATTAATCAATGGCAAATGATTTCTATACTCTCTTTAACCCTTTCCTAACTGGCTAAGTATTTTTTGTTCATTGGAACTCAAGACGTGTATGAGAGAGAGGGGGAGACAGAGAGACAATCAGAGAGAGAGAGAGAGAGAGAGAGAGAGAGAGAGAGAGAGAGAGAGAGAGCGAGCTGAGTGGCCAGCTGAGACTTCTGCTTCCATGGTTATAGACCTTCCAGGACATTTCCAGGTCTGCTTCCAAAAGATCCAGGGACACCTCTGATTTCCAGCACATTTTGGGGGAAAAGGATGACTAAAATTGAGGGGTGAGCAAGCCCTTTGCAGCTGAATTTACCCCGGTTTCTCTCATACTCCAGGATTCCCCTCTGGCCTTTGGAGTGCAATAATTTTCCAGGATCTTATCATTACTGGTTTCAAAAGGCACACTAGTGATATGTTGAGAAACTGCAGTCCACAGCAGTCATTTCCTCACAGGTGCTGAGGCGTTCAGACTTGACCTCACAAAATACGTGAGGAATTGGCTTCCTCTTGCCACCCCCCAGGAGCCTTCCTTTACTGCAAATGGACTCCACCCACTGCCCGGGGCTGAAGCTCACCTTTCTAGGGGTGAATGAGGCACAGCCAGGCAGAGGTGTAGTTCCTGCAGTGTCCTTTTGATGACTCAAGAGGGACTCAGGGATGGCCCTGGGGTGCTTGGTGCCTCTTCTGACACCGGCTGGGGAGTCTCATGGATCCGACCCGGCAAGCCTGAGGAGATCTGTGCAGCTCTATACTGCCCAGTCTTTGTGGGACTTAGGGGAGGAATGGTCTGGATTTCAAAGCTGGAGAAGGGCTGGGGAGATGGCCCAGAGAGCAAGGTGCTTGCTGAGCAAACATGAGGACCTGAGCTCTTCAAACCCACCTTAGAAGCTGGGTGTTGTAGCTAGCATGCACTTGTAGTCCTAGGGCTAGAGTGACAGAGGCAAGTGGGTCCCTGGGGCCCAGCGACCAGTCTAGCTGACATGGTGAGCGCCACGTAAGTATGAGAGAGTGTCTTGAAAACCAAGGTAGACTGCGTCCTGAGGAAGGACATCTGAAGCTGACCTCTGTTCTCCACAGATATATGCACACATGTATGCATGCACCCACACACATGTGCACACACATGTGCACACATACACAAACAATAAAAGGTATTTAAAAACTGGAGAGAAGAGCCAGTGAGATGACTTAGAGGGTAAAGGTACTTACCTCCAAGTTTGACAACCAAAGTTGGATCCCCAGGATCCACGTGGTGGAAGAAGAGCCAACTCCAGAAAGCTGTCCTCTGACCTCCACGTGCGTACCGTGGCGTGCACACCCACATATATACACACACAATAAATAGACATATTAAAAAGCTAAGAGAGATCTGATCTTTAACAGCAGCAAGATGACTCAGAACACATATGGTAGAATAAGGGAACCTCTTACCTCCATACATGTGCTGTGGTGTGCACGTGTTCATGCACACACACATATACACACAATAAATAAACGAGCAGAAAGTCCTCGAGAGGATCTGGATTGTGGTGGAAGGTATGAAGCCCATGGAGTCTTAGACCGTGCGTGTAAAATAGTGTGAGAAGCTGTAGAATGGGAAATGTTCACCGCTAGGAAAGCCCCAAGGACAGCCTTCATGTTCATTCCTAATGGGCTACCTGGTAGGAGGCAGGCGTGAAGGGCAGAGTGTGGGCGGGTCTCTGGCATCCCCCTGGTGGGATCCGTGGGAGACCCTGTGAGCTGGGATGGCTTGGCCATCATCTCACCTTCCTTCCTCCTTAGAGCTGAGGCTGGGCGGCGGTCTATTTACAGGAAGTTTGGATCAGGAATAAAACACAGACACTGAGAGCTATAGGAACTGGGAGGAGCTGGGTGTGTGGTGGGTGTAAAAGCAATGTTTTAGTGGGACCCAACAGCTCCAGAGACAAGGGCTTCCCTCAAGCCCAGACTAACGTGGGGGTCCATGGGGTTTCTGGCTGCTTTCCGGATTCCAAGTCCACTCAGGTGTTGGTCCGTTTCTTCCACTGTACCCCCTCTTCTAAGTGAACCCCACTCTGTGCCTGTGCCGTGTCTGGCTCCTTGGTTGGCCTGCTGGGATACTCACAGACACCCGTTGCTCTGTTCTTCTCTCACTGGCTGTCCCCGGGCTGGCCCCGCTGGGTTAGAGTCCCATGATTTGCCGTCTCTGTACCAGACCGACTGCATGTTATTGCTCATGGTAAGAGCTGCTGGTGCTCTCAGGGCACAGCTGCTCCGGATCTGTGTCTAATTCCAAATCCCAGCTCTCCCACCACCTACAAGTCCCCAAGGCCCTGTTTGCATGGCCTGGGTGCTAGAGTGCTAGTCTGTGGGGCTCTAATCTTGGACCCTGGTCCCCTGGTTACATCCGACTCACGGCGTCAGAACTTAAGGGGCAGAGGCATGCCTGACTCAGAACCAGGAGAACACAGCTCCTTGGCCATGCTGAGCCTCCCTGGGTATCTGAGGTCAGTCTACATCACCTTCATCTCCCACAGGCCTGGATTTCCCAGGTTACCCAAGCATGGCTTTGTTCGTCCCCAGCTCTCCAGGGAGAATGGCTGCACCCAAAGGGAGTTGGGTGGAAAGATCCAGGTCAGATGGAAAGAGATTTCTTCAGAATGTCTTGGCCCAGTTAATGATGGTGGTAGCTATGGAGACAAAGGCTTAGATGATATATGTTTATCAAATTGGGGTAATGACCCGGGACTGAGAAGAATTAGTGATTAACAAGGTCAAAGGTCAAAGCAACCTGGTCTGACTAGAAAGATGGGGCCAAATTACATCAGCTGACTCTTGAGGAGGACACATGGGGAATGCGTCTTCCCTCGCCCGATTGCAGCATCCTACCACACAGCATTTGTCTGAGAAATACCTCCATATTAAAGAGGCACGGAGGAGGAAAACGTCTTCTATTCCATTGCCTTGGGGATTCCGAGCGAACCAAAGTGAGGCCAAGCTAGGCTCCTAACATCACTGGGGCTGAGTTAACTAGGACTGGGTTCCCAGCCCTGCCTCCCTGCAGTAGAGAATGACCATGCACAGTGCTGATCCAGCCTCAGGAGGTACAGTGAGATATTAGACTTAGCCATGCTTTATCTGTACACACGATGCCTGCATCCGTCTCGATGGCCATTACGAGTGATGCATACCTTGAACAGATAAACTCTTTTCCAGCTGGTTTTATCTGTGCTTCACAGGTAGGGAAACTGATGCACAGAGAATGGAGGAGACTCAGGTCCTGAACATGACTGAGTACACACAAGTGAGATAACTGGTGTGTAGCTTCCCTCTGGGTTGAGTCTTTCTTAGCTAGGCATACTGTAACTGACAGCTCAGGGCATCCCGACCAATGGAGAGGTCGTTGCTGTGGCCTGGGAGGAAGATGTGCATGCTTTGAAGTGAAATGGTCCCACAACAGGAGGAGGACATAGATAGCCAAGGCAGGGACTGACTCTGTCTTGGTGCCCCTGGTCCTAAGTAGCATGGGCCAGGGAGCAGCAAAGGGTAGCTACTGCGTGTGGTGGGGCTGAGGGGTGACAGGGAAAGAGAAGGTCTCTGGAGGGAATTGAGTATGCTTTGGATCATGTTGAGGAGGTTGCTCAGAGGTGTCACATGGTACCGGCAGTCTGTTGACCCTTGGAAGCTCTTGAGTGGGGGTCAGGCGGGAGTCTGAGGACTGGGAACTGCTCATATTAATACTGGAAGCTATGGTCAGGCAGCTGGCTGGATGTCTCAGGCCCAGTGGAGAAGAAGAAGGTCTAACTGGGGGGCTCCAGGAAGCAGTCAACTTCCTAGAAGTGCCCAGAAGGTGAGGACACAGAGGAGGGTCAAGGCAGAGGGGTCCAGGGATGCGATGAGGGAAAGCTCTGATGGATTTGATGGACGTGGAGTTGTCAGGGCCGTGGCCCCTACCAGGCCACTGGCAGCTTCTGAGCAGAGAGCAGGCGAGGAACTGTGGCGAAGCTGCATGTGAAGGCTCGTGGTGGAGCATCTTCCACACTGTTGGAGAGGAAGTCAACAGACTCCAGGTGAGAGGAAGAATTAGAGAAGGAGGGAAGCCTCCCTCACCACCAAGACTTCTGAGGATGTGGTAGTCCTGGCAAAGGAGTCAGGAGCAGAGAAGGAGGAAGGAGAGGGAGTCACTGGTCAGCTGAGCTGTGGAGGGTAACTTGGGGGCCAGTGAAGGAGCAGGGGACTGTGGTGTTTGGTCTGAGATCTGTTTGAGGCCTGTGAGGATGGGAGGGGGGCTGTGCTCGGGGAGGGGAGCACAGAACTGAAGGGCTGCCAGTGGCTTGGCTGGACACGGCCAAGGCCCCCACTCTTCCCCAGGCAAGCCCTCACCCCTCACCCTTTTCTCAGTGCCTCTGGCAACATGAGTTCCATGGGTTTTTGAGGACCAGTTAGCCTGGGGTGTTCTTGGGAGCCAAGGTCTCTGGGAATGGAGCCCCAGCAGTGCTCAGAAAGCCGCTTCTGGGATGGGGAGACGATTCAGTGGGTAAACGCTTACTGTGCGGGCATGAAGGCCTGAGTTTGGATTCTCAGAACCCATGGAATAGTCAGGCACAGTGCTGAACACCTGTCACCCCATTGCCTGGGACAGATGCAGGAGGCTCCTGGGGACTTGATGACCAGTCGGTCTAACTAAAATGATAAACTTCAGGTTCCAGCTGTGATGTCATAAGATGGAGAGAAGCAGAGGAGAAATATTCAGATATAAACTTCTGGTCTCCACACATGGGTGGAGGCCTGCACCTATTCACATACACACAGAAAACAAGCATGCATGTACCACACACACACACACACACACACACACACACACACAC
>CABHPQ010195265.1:4151-29388 GCA_902168405.1 Peromyscus aztecus | reverse complement strand
GCGTGCCATGGCACGCCCCCTTTCCAAGACACAAGACTAAGAAATATCTTTCTGGTGTCCTTCCTAGGTGTGGGGGAGCTGGAGGGTCCTCACATACTCTCCAGCTTCCTAAGGGACCACCCACTGGGGACCCAGCCCTGCCTCTCCATTCTTGGTCTTGGTGTTAACACTTGCTATGGATGGATAGTCCTCACTGCTCACTCTGACCTTGGCATGTCTGGAGCAGGTGAGCGTCTGTCCAAACATGACCCTTCCGCAGAAACCCACGTGTAAGACGGGAGGCGTGAGGGTGTGAGCAAACTCCCAGTGTTTGCTCGAGTTCTGAGGACAGCATCCTTGCCAGGTGTCCAGAGAGAAGGCTGCTGTAAGGTCTGACGTCCTCTCCGGGCCTGGCTTCTGTCCTTGCAGCCTGAGATGGATTTGGTCCTCCACACCTCCACAGGTGACCTGGCTGGAAATCTACTCCAGTCTCGTAGGTATCTGCTTGAGAGACAACTGTGGGTGGCCAATATGGATCATGCAGCTCTGGAGGTGCTGGCCTCTGCTGCCTCTAGTAAGGGGAGGCAACACCATGGGTACAATAGTAAAGACTAGTGCTGGACTGCACAGGTTCAAGTCCTAGCTCTGTGTGTACCAGCCGAGCACCTGTAGGCACACTTTTTAAATATCTAAATTTCCACTTTCGTTTGCAGAGGGGAGTTTCCGACTCTTCTGATGGTGGATGCTGCCACAAAAGAGTTTGAATGAATTGATCATTGAGTGGGCACACTAGTAATCTCCACAATGTTCCAGTGTAGTGTTCAAGTCCTTGTTCCTTCTGGCAGGCAGCCCCTGGCTCCTGTCTGTGCAGGACACCCTCCATCCCGGGTCTATGTGGGGAGCAAGCAGACAGGAGACAGCACATCCCTGGACTCCCCCCAGGCAGGGAAGGCAGATTGTGCGTGCGTTGGAGCGGAGTTGATCCGTGAGGCAGACCCTGGAATGCACTGGCTCATCTGCTCAATCCAGATGGAAATATATGAAGCGGCTTTATAAACAAAGGCAGCATGTTAAAAGGAGAACAAACCAGTGAGCCGGCCTGAACTGGAACCGGAGCTCTGGGTTTTCTGATGATTTTCTTTCAATCTAAACAGAGCCTTCCCCTCCCCACTCCAGAGCTCTCTGACTCTCCTCCAGACCTGGATGCCGGTGGCTGCCTGAGCCACCCTCTCCCGCAGCCCTGCCACGTGCCGGCAATCTCTGGCTGTGCAGAATTCTTCCAGCCGCTAGAAACTTCTTTTGAGATGCCAACCTCCTGACTGTGAGTTGTGAAGGAAGACATGCCCTTGGCCATTGAGAAAGTCAGAGTCGAGGAGGCACATTTCCCCCTAGATCCAGGACTCCTGTGACTTTGTGTGTGAGATTTAAGGCACAATACGGCAAGACCCCCAGGAACTCCAGCTAACCGACAGGGTACATGTGTGCAGCTTGTACGTGAGAACCAGAATCCCCTCGCTCCTCCCCTTGCGACTCCCCCAGTCTTGGGCAGAGGTCATCTTGGAGAGGCAGGCAGAATGTCACCTTCGGCCCCAACTCCAGCCCTCCAAAGTCGCCATTTCTAAGTCTTTGTTCTTTGACTGGTCAGAGCAGCATGACCCGGGGCCTCCCTTAGCCTCATCCTCACCTTCCCAGCACGTGTTCCCAGCCTCCCTCCGTCCTCACTGGCCTGACCTAGCTGAGGCCGTCCCCTCCCAGGCAGCGATTCTCTTGACTAACAATGTTGTTGGTTGCTCCGGAGCCCTGCAGTCAGTGGGAAAGCAAAGTTAGGAAGCCCTGGGCCTGTCCCTACAGGGTTTGGGATGGCACCTACGCCCCTCTCGTCCCTCTGTGCCTCCTAGGCTGTCTTCACGTTCCCAGCTCTAGGCTGAGCAGCTCCCAGCCTGTGCCGGGTCCTCCACCCCTCTCCCCTGCCAACGGTGAAAAGGGACCCTTTGGCAGGAGGCAGCCCTTCCCAGCCCTCCCAGCTTTACCCCTGCTTCCTGCTTCTGTACATCATGCCTGCCTTCTGCGTCGGCTGCTTCCTCACTGCTGTGATCAAAGGCATGATAAAAGCAACTCAGTGAAGGGAGGAAGGCTTCATTTTAGCTCATGGTTGCTGTGCCCATCACGGGGGGGGGGACTCATGGCAGTATGAGCCTGAGGTGGCTGGACACCTTGTGTCTATAATCAAGAAACAGAGTTGAAAGCTAGCCTTCAGCTCACTTGCTCCTTTTCAGTCTGTCTAGGTCCCTGGTCCATGGAACCGTGCTGCCCACATTTAGAATGGGTCTTCTCTCCTCAAGTGACCTGATCTAGAAAATCCCTCACAGATTCACCCAGAGACGACCCTTTGGTGATTTTCTGTTGTGTCGAATTGACGATATTAACTATCACAGCCTCCAAGCCCCATGGAACCTTCTGGTTGACATTCACTGTCCCCAGCAGGTGTGATGGTGTGTCCAACACTCTACCTCTGAATCAGGATGTTCAAATGTGGGTCTCAGCCACGCTTCTGAGCTGGCCTTCTTTCTCCACCTGCCACTCAGAAAGGCAGAGTGCAGGAATCCTCTACACCTATGGCCTCAGACTCTCTGAAAATGAGGAGTTAGCAGTTAGCACAGAAGCAGCTGCTTGGACAGTGGATTCTAGAACGTGCTGACTTTGGGAGCCTTGAGCGACATGAAGAGAATGGACCGTGGTGGGTGCTGCCTCTCCTGCCCCACCCCTGCAAAGCCCAGTGTTCTCAAAGGGAAGCCATGGAGTGTGGCCTGCTTGCAGGTGCAGGGTGCTGAACTCCCCGTCAATGCTGGAGGTGCTGCAAGCAGGGCACCCTCCAATCCTGTGGCTTTTCCTTAAATGAAGGCTTCAGGCTGCCAGCAGTAGACCGGAGGTCTGGGTAGAATTCGCCTCTGAGGGCACCTCACTCCCAGGGAACAGCATGCAGCCTACCTCCCAGGGGTTCACGTGAGAATCGGTTTTCTTCTGGAAAGAGGCACTCCCGTGGCTCCTGGGTGAAAGACCAGGGGTGTAGCAATTTCTAAAGCAGCAAAGACCATGGCTGCTGTCCTCCAAGTCAACCACTCTTTCCCACGAAGCTGTATCTCTGTGCACCCACACTCCATGCTGTGGACATGCTGAGGGGACACTGTCAGTCACAGGCAGGTAGAAGATGGATGGCGGGAGAGCACCTAGTTGAGCCTGTGGCCTAGATGTCCTGGCACCATTTTCAAAACCCAGAAGCCCCAGCCCTGTAGGCTATCATTCCACAGCCCTTCTGCCTTGAGGCCCAGCTGGCTGTGACCCTGATGTCATCACTGCTTGAGGCCAGAACCAGTGTGATTATTGTGGTTACTAGCAGCCTGGTGAGTGGCAGAACAATGCATGACTCAGCCCTCCACGCTTCTGTTGTGGGTTCTAATTTTAGGCCATTGTTCCATTCCTTTCTGATTTTCCCAGAATCCTAAGGGGTGTGGAGGCCAGCTGGCCAAGATAGAGACCAAGAAAGGCTGAGGAGGAGCAGAGGAGAGAGGCAGGACACAGTTGCTTGCTCTAGGGTCTGGGGTGGGAGTGGGGGGCATGGGCAGACCTTGGAGGCTCTGAGAAAGAGGAGTCTTTACAACAGGGCCTTTCTTCTGGTCTCTAAAACAGCCTGAGGGCTGAGAGTTGGATGCTCTGACCCTCTGATCATCCCTCTGAGGATCCAGGTCTGACATCTGAGCTACAGGGAGATTGATCTGAGAGCCCCACAGATCTGAGTCACCTGGGCTTTCAGGGGAGTCTGAAAGCCAGTCTCAGCGCAGCAAGAAGACCCTTGAGCTCTAGAGTGTAGGTGAGCCTCCTGCTTGTGGGTCCTAGACCGAGTGGCTGGGGTGAGGGATGAAGACCTACTCTCGGGTCCTAGGCTCACCCACATTTTATTCTAAGTGACCTGCAACTGTCTAACTCCACACATGGCCCAAACATGAGAGTGGCCATTAGAGGAGGGTTACCAAGCTAGAAATCCACCCAGAGTTCTTCCTTCCCACGTTCTTTTAGTAATTCTTATTGGTTATGACTGAAGAAGAGAGGGCTGGGTGTGGAATCCTGCTGCCTGGGTCTTGGCACTCACATGATTCTAGAAGTTTCTTCAGAGTCCACCTTTCTCTAGTGGAGAACATGGTATATGAGTTGTAGGTCCTTCACACACACACACACACACACACACACACACACTCACTCACTCACTCACTCACTCACTCACTCACATATACCATAGAGCTGGGCTAAGTCCCCTCCTTGCCTTGTGAATAACAGTTACACAACCATGGCCCTGCCTGAAATCAGCTTTGAACTTCAACAGGAGCCACCGATCTTCTCTTGGTTTCCTTCCCCTCATTCCTTCCCTGAGTTGGCTAGTTAGGGAAGAATGGAACAGGAATCCAGCAGCCTCAGCACACCAACTCTACCCTGAGATGGTTGAATCATATTGTCCAATTTCTGGTTTTCTTCAAGCCTTAGTTTTCCTGGAAGCCTGAATTTCCTTTCCTGCTTGGCCTACAGAGAGTAGAAGAGCCCTGAAAGGCCTTGACTGCCGTTCTTGGCCCTGGGTAGGTTTTTCTACAAATGAAGACACCAAGTCTCCTTGCCTGACTCAAGCAGAGAGGCATGGAGAGATGGGCACCCCCAGAACCACACAATGGCTCTTGGGGCCCATATCCTTGTGCCTCTTCCTGGTTCTCTTCTGTGATGGTTATCTCAGTCATCAACTCAATGAGATAGACTCTCTGGGCACACCTAAGGAGAACTGTCTTGATTAGATTGAGGTGGGAAGATTTTTCCACCATGGGTGGTACCATTTCCTAGGCTGGAATCAGGATTGTATAAAAGGGGAAAGCGAGCTGAGCCCAGGTGGTTATTGCTTTTCTTCTTGATGGTATACAATATGACCAGGTGCTTCTAGCTCCTGTAGGCTTGACTCCCCCACCATGACAGACTGCTAAACAGCAAAGCCTTCTTTATCTTTTTTTTTGGTCAACGTTAGGGCTCCTTTTATCCAGTTCAGCTCCTCATATTCTTTACCATCCATCATCTTCTCCCACATAAATCAGAAACATTATGTCTCTCATGAAAATTCTGTCCCTGATATGTCAACACAAATGCTCTGGCCCATAAAGGCTTGTGTGCGTCCTGGCCCAAGTGATCAGGCTCAGTTTTTTATTAAAGAGTGAAAAATTGCCCCTAAACTTCAGAGACTTAAAAAGCCACTGTTTCATTATACCCCACATTTTATGGGTCAGAACTTGATAGGACTCAGTTGACAATTCCACTCTTGTGGTACCACTGAAGTTACTCGGTGGACACATCTGGTGAAGGCTGTTTGGGAGAGTTTGGAGTGGCTACACTCATCAGATATATTAAAGTTCACACTAATAATCAATAAACACCATTTCATTCTTTTTGGCATCCTTCATCATGTGTTGGCAATCCTTTGCTGTCTGCCCCTTTGGAAGAGTGCAATGTTGAAAGTTGTTTGGAAATGAGGCTGTGTGGATGAAGCTAGTTGACTATGGGGTGACATTTGAGGGCCGCATGGTTGGGCTGATTCCTTAGATGCCAGTCACTGTCAGTATCTAGAAGTCTTTTCTTTGGGCAGGGGGTTAATAAGGAAAATATCCACAGTCTCCTGTTTCAGCATAAATTCTGCTGTAGGAGTGTGGGGTTAGGTGGGGAGGGCACTCTCCATTTTACCAATTTCCCCTCTCTTTGTTGTGGAACCTGTCTCTCTCGCTCAGAGAATTTCAGCTTCATATTATTTAGAGGGGGAAGCTATAAGAGATATTAAGGGCTAATTATCTTTCCTAGGTTCAACCAAAGCTGTTTCAGGAACCCCAGTCCACAGAGTGGTTCCTTCCCATCTCAACCCAATTTAGAAACCCCCTCACAAACATGCCCAGAGGTTCACATCACACACAGGTGTGTGTGTGATTCTGGATCCTGTCAAGATGACAGTCAAGATCAGCCATCAAAAGGAGGAACTGGATTTTGTCTCATTGACAAGTTCAATCGGTGGCTGGGTAAAAAGACAAGCTTCCTGAAAAGAAGATTTCAGAATCATGTCCTGGGGGCTGGAGATGGCTTAGGAGTTTTAAACTCTTATTGCTCTTGTAGAGGACCTGGGTTTGGTTCCCAGCACCCTCATGGTGGCTCACTGTAGATCCAGTATCAACTACCTATAGATCCAGTATCAGGGGACCTGATGTCTTGTTCTGGCATCCACAAGCATCAGACACACTATCAAAATCGCTGCTCTGGATATTCAGGGAGGCAGGTCAGTAACAGGTCGGCAAGCTTGTGCATCAGCTTCCAAGGACACCCCAGTATGGTGTCTCCTTCAGCTGAAGGAGGTAGAGGATGCAGGGGCTTGGATCATGTCGGGCAGAGGTGCAAGTCCCCACAGTTTGCAAATTCTGTCATGAGACTGGCCAGGTAACCTTACCTTGGGGAAAGAAGACTTGGAAAGTGTGGCATCAGGCTGATATCAGTGTCCCAGGAATCAGTGATATCAGTGTCCCGAAGAGAATCCTGATACCAAAAGAAGGGAGGGGCATGTCAGCAGACAGTTCATACTTTCTGCAACAACTGCTGAGATACCGTCGGCCCCAAGTGGAAATTATCTAAGTGGAATGTGGCCTTCTGCAAGGCAAGCTGGTCCAAAATATTGTTGTAAAATCATGTTTAGTGTGTGTGTGTGTGTGTGTGTGTGTGTGTGTGTGTGTGTGTTTGTGTGTGTGTGTGTCTACAAACCACAATGCACGTGTGGAATCAGGCACATTCTGTAGAAGTCCATTTTCTTCTTCCACCATGTGGGTTCCATGCATCAAACTCAGGTTCCTTTACCCTCTGAGGAATCTCACTGGCCCAGGAACCACTGAGAATCTGGGAGGCAGAGCAAGGCCGTCTTCCCTGTGGATTAAGTAGATAGGACCTTGTGTAGTGGTTTGAATGAGAATGGCCCCTATAGGCTCATATGTTTAAATGCTTCGTTCCTAGTTAGTTGAACTGTTTGGAAAGGATTGGGGTTGTGGCCTTGTTGGAAGATGTGTGTCACTGGAGGTGGGCTTTGAGGTTTCAAAAGCCCATTCCAAGCCCAGTCTCTCTCTCCCCGCTTCCCCCTTGCCCCCCCCACCTGCTGTCTGTAGAACAAGATGAGCTCTCAGCTACTGCTCTGGTGTCATGTCTGCCTGCCTGCCACCATGCTCCCTGCCATGATGATAATAGACTAACCCTCTGAAACTGTAAGCAAGTCCCAAGTTTATGCTTTCTTTTAAAAGCTGCCTTGGTCATGGTGTCTCCTCACAGCAACAGAACAGTATGTCAGACATCTTGAGACTTACAAAAGACCCAAAGTTAGAGTGAAGAGGCAGAGCTGAAGGATAGTTTGACAGAATTGGGATAATAATGAGGAGTCGGGTTATAGGTATGGGGGGAAAAAAGCAGAACCTCCATACCATGAAGGATTCTAGAATGTGAGTCTGGCAAACACCAGGGTAGAGAGATGGGACAGGGTGAGATGCTGCAGCCTACACTCTGAGGGGTTATCTTAGATGTCATCATTTCATGTAGCTATGAGGTCCAATGACTCAGCCTTAAGGAACAGCTGTCATGGGAACAGAATTCTTTCTCCATGGATCCCATGATACTCATCTAAGCCACCCTCTGGTCAACTGGGAACACAGGGTAACAGGAGCAAGCATCAGACACGTCTGCTTTCTCTGGGACTATGCGTCCTGGATGGGAGCCAATGCACAAACAATTGTTGACAGGCTCTGTCATCAATCTTAGTCCAGGGATGAAATGTAAACCTGGTGGATGGGCAAGGCAAAGCCACCAGATGCATGAGTCAATTCACCCGCTTTAAACAAAGGCTCAGGAATAAGAAAATGTACTTCACTAAATCCAGTTCAAACAAAGAAATATTCTACGTTCATAGTTAGATACCGAGGGCTTACCCGAAGTCAGACTCCAGCAGAAATTAACTGCCTTTGGAGCTTGGGTTGGGAACAGATTTCTCTGCTGGCAGGACCTGTACTAAGCTTTTTCACATAGATGCTGTGGATTTGAACTCAGGACCTCATGATTTTGAAGTGCTCTTATCCAATGAACCATCTTCCCAGCCCCTAGGAATCAAACTCTTCAGAGAACTAACAAAAGCAAAATATAATTAATAGCAATAACATTAATAATAACAACAAATTGAAGTAATAACCTAGACCCAAACCTTGGTGACTCCAATGAAAACCTTCAGATCAGGCTATGCCAGGAAGAGAGGGGTCAGTAATCGGGAGCAGCAGCAGCAGCCTGGAGCCTGGGAAAGCTAACAAAAGTCCTAGTCAGTTGTCCCTGCCTTTACTGAGCTGGCACCAGCTGCACAGGCAACAGGGCTTAAGTTCTGTAAAGCAGAGAGAGCCACAAAGGGAGTTGAGGTCCTTGCCACTGGCCACTCTAGCAAGGTCAGCCAGAAGATGCTCAGCAGTTTGTACCTGGCACTGCACTGACCTTTGGGGCTACTCCTTCCTCCATTGTCCTTTAGACCCCACATCAATGTCCCATGGGGTCACTCAGTGAAATTCAGTTTTCCCAGCGTAGCTGAGTGGTCACAGTACAAAGCCATCATAATAATTCAATAAGAGAGAATAAAAGCAAAATGCACCCAGTAGTTGAATCGTAAATTTTCAGAGGCCAACAAATTAAACTTAATGAAAGTAAAAGGGAAGAACTAATACAGACCAAAGCAAAACTTAATAAATTAGGAAATGAAGACTCAATAGGCGTGTTAAGCAAAGTCAAGTGCTTATTTGTATAAAGTAAGAAATCCTGTGGCTGCTTATAAAACAAAAGGCTTCTCACAAATTAATGAAAATAAGAAACAGCCCAAAATCCTAGAAAGAGTGATTTCTAAAATGAAGACAGCAATAAATTGGAAATTGAAATAAATAAATACCAGTTTCAAAAACCCAATAAACTTAATAATCAGATATTTCAATACATGCTCACTCAAAATCAAAAGTCGTCCCAAAATTAACACCACTATCATGATGAAGAAGCTATATCATGTTCATGAATCAGAGGATTCAATGCCTCCTCCCAAATGACCTACAGATTTAAGATAACTCAAATCAGGGTTGGAGAGATGGCTCAAAGGTTAAAAGCATATGCTGTTATTGCAAAGAATCTGAGTTCAGTTCCCAACACCCATTTGTCACTCCAAATCCAGGGGGCCCAACACTCGTTTTTTGCCCCAAGGGCACTGCTCTCATGTGCCCATACCCACAGAGATATATACACATGCCTATAATTAATTTTTTTCTTAAAATAAACTAGATGTGCTGGTGCACACCTTTAATCCCAGTACTTGGGAGGCAGAGGTAGGTGGATCTCTGAGTTTGAGGCCAGCCTGGTCTACAGAGCTAGTTGTAGGAAAGCCAGGGCTACACAGAGGAAGCCTGTCTTAGAACCTCCTCCAACAAAGAGGGTTTTTTTGGGGGGGGGTCTTAAAATAATTTAACTCAAAATCTCAGCTGAGTATTTTGGGATCAGGGCATGAGGAAGAGATAGTAGAAACTGACTGGTGAATTTTAAAATTTATTGGGGAAAAAAAATCAAACCGACAGTATCCAAAGCATTTTTTTTTAAATGCAATAATGTAAGGGGGCTGGGTGATCTTGTTTTATGGCTGAAAAAAAAAAAAAACGGTAAGAACTGAGCCTGTGTGGGATGTTGTGAAAACAAATGTGCCGATCAATGGGATTGAGATCTGCCAGGTGATGCCCCACAGAGGCACTAGGGATGTGATGTTCTCAACACTTTGCACTAGGACCGTGGGATATCTTTACACAAAACCAGCAAGGCTTGGTTCCTAACTCAAGCCATAAAGAATTAGCATGGAGCCAATCATAGACTCACATGTGAGTGACAGTGTCCTGAGGCTTCTAAAAGAGAACACAGAATCCTGGAGTCATTGCATTAGGAAGGCTTCTGAGGTCCCCAAAAGCAAAAGTAAAAAGTAAAAAGAAAATTGAAATCAAGCAAAAGGAAACATCTTGCTATTTGAAAAACATTTTAAGGAACTCAAAAGACGAGCTATAGCAGATGTGCTGCTAGGCCACATAAGAGATTCTTTTCCTAATATGGCAAAGGCTGCGTGAAAATGGATACATTGTTTGAACAAACACAGCCTAAAACATAGTATTGGTGAAGAGGGGTGTGTACTTGCTCAAATAATCAGACATCAGGAATATGCAAATTAAAACCACAACCAGACATTACTATATGAATACTAGAACAGCTAAAGTTAAAAAGAAGTATCGCCAGCGGGAGCGAGAGCGTGGACCGAGTGCAGCCCCCACTCTGAGCACGGGCATGGACCAGATAAGGTCAGAACCATTTTGGAAAAAGTCAGTTTCCCATAAATTTTTTTATCCTTTCCATTCCATCCCTGAGTGACAAATTGTTCATACTAAGACATACATGCAACATATCCACATACAACATGTGTGTGAAAGCTTCTGGCAGTTTTGTTTGTAACAGCCCCTGGATTCATTCCCAAGGCCATATGTTAGTATGACCACAGACTTGGTGGCTTGTTCTCACAGTTTTGGAGATCAGAAGTCCATCCCCCGTCTGTGGCTGAAACGCAGGTGGTGGTGTGTTGAGTCTGTTTCTTCTCTGCCAGCCTCCAGTGCTGCCAGCATCCCTTCGAGAGCGGCTACATCACTTCATCTCCTTTGGACTCCTTTCTGCTGGGTCTTCAGCCACCTGCCTCCCTCTCACAAGGATACCTGAGATTGCAGGGCCCACCCCATAGGCCAAGGTACCTCCCCCCACCCCGCCCCTCACCCATCTCAAGATCTGTGGTTTAATCCTCTCTGTGAAGTTTTCTCTGTAGTAACATTTACAGGTTCTGGGGATTAGTGTGAATGTCTTTAGGGGAGTGATTTTTTTTTTTTTGAGCTGGTCCTCAGCAAGAGCAACAAGTGTTCTTAACCACTGAGCCATCTCTCCAGCCCCAAGAATAGGCTTTTAATTTCTTTAATGAAATTGCTTGGACACCACATAAAAATTTGACAAAAGAGCAGAAAAAGGGAAACAAACAGACAAACAAAGAAAAGGTACTCGTGAGTAGGCCATGGACTATTCCAGAAAGCTGAGATAGGTTTGGGAATCTAAGAGAAAGAACAGAGAGCTGAGAACAGGGCTCAGAGATAGAGCAGTCGCCTAGCCTGTGAGAGACACTGGGTTCAAGCCCAGCACTACGCTGGGAAAAAATAAGGAAAAGGAGGGAGGAGGAAAGAAGGGAGAAAGGAAGAAAAGGAAGAAGAGGAGGGAGGGCAAAGATGAAGGAGGGGAAGGAAAAAGGAAGGGAGGGAGGAAAGAGAGAGAGAGAGAGAGAGAGAAAGAGAGAGAGAGAAAGAAAGGGAGAAAAAAAGAGAAAGAAAGCCGAGCACATCACACACTGTTTTTTCTAGGAACTTAGGGGAATGAGGCAGGAGGGTTACTTGTGCCCAAGAGTTTGAAACCAGTCTGAGGAACAAAGTAGATCCTGTTTTTAGAGCAATGCAAGACAAAATGGGGGGAGGCGTCCCCACAAGGGGTACCCGACACAAATGACAAAGGATGGGTTGTCAGCTTGATGCACCTGGGAAGATGGAACCTCCCCCGAGGAACTGTCTCTATGGGATTGGCCCAGAATGACCTGCATTTGCATATTAGTACTTAGCAACCAGGTCCTGAGGTAGTTGTCTCAGATTGGGTTCAAGTCCCACACCACACTGAGAAGAAAAAAAAATGGAAAGGGAGGGAGGGAGGAAGGAAAGAAGGAAGAAATGACTGTCAATTCCTGATCTACTTTGTGAAGTAGAGTCTACAACTCCCCTTGCCTCAGTTTCCCACACAGGATCCTAGGAAGCCTGGAGCATCCACCTGAGCCTCTCTGTCAGTCAGCTAAAGCCTTAAGCTTCTGTGTAAGAGGTCCAGCATAAAATGTTTCAGCCATTAGCTACTGTTCCCATCCTAGATGAGAGCCACGGCATTGTGGAACAATGTGGAGACAAGCCCCTCTGTGCCCTAGCTAACCCCCAGAGGATCAAGTGTGACAGTAACAAAAGGTGTTTAAGCCACTAAGCTTGGGCTTAGAAAGTCCAAACCAGGACAGCTGTTTCTAAGGACTCAGCGAAGGTAAAGATGGCATTTCCCATCAGGAAGGGAAGGGCGGGATCTCTGGCGAATGCTGCTCCCACAGTTGGCTTCGTTTTAATAGAAATTGTGGTTGGGGGCCAGCGAGACGGCTCTGCAGGGAGAGGGCTTGCTGTCGAGCCTCATGGCTTGAACTCAATTCCTGGGACCCACATGGTGGAAGGAAAGACCCAACTCCTGAAAGTCGTCCTCTGACCGCCACACAAACACCATGGCGTGTGCACACACACACACCCATAACTAAATAAATGTCAAAAATTTCAAACGTACATTCACACTGTTAAATCGTTATAATCAAAGGCAAAAAGCTAGAGAGAGCAACACGGGAGCATTTTTGTAACAAGAATGTGGGAGTCAATATTCTGTCTATAAGGAGCTCTTAAAACCAGTAAGAGAATGAATAGCTTTATTATAAACATTGGCAAATTAACAGCAGGCATCTCACGAAATGAGAAAAACAAAAACAAAAAACCCCCAAACCAAATCCAACCCTACAAATACATCCAAACGATTGGAACTCAGTGCAAAACGAGAGCTCCTCCACAGAACAGGCTGGCGAAGGTTGAAAGGAAGGGCCCTGTCCCGAGCCTGGGCCCTTTCCGAACTCGGTTTGAATGTAAATTGGTGCGGCCCTTCCCCGGCTTGTTGTCTGTCTCCATTAAGTCTTAAGATTGTGTAAGTCCTCTGACTCCGTGTTCCGACTTCTGGGACAGAAAGTTTCCTACAAAGAACCGGAGGGCTCTGAGTAGAGCGATGGGTGGACACACAGCTCTGGGCTGTCCCCTCCCCAGGCCTCACTAGGCTGACATCAAGTTAAAAGGGAAGTGTCAATGAACAAGGAGATGACAAGGCCATGCAGTTGCCAGCAGAGCCTCAGAAGCTGGAGATACACGAGCAGAGAAAACGAAAACTGGATGCGCGTGCCCAGCTTTGCTTCCCCCCAGCCTCACCTCACTGCAGGCGAGGACGGTTGTAAAAGGCATGAGCTCACCTCACTCGAGCTTGGCACACTGGAGGTTGGGGCAGGAAGGTTGCAAAGTTCAAGGCCTTCCTGGCTGCACAGTGAGACCTTGAGTCGATTCACACGGGCAGAGGTGAGAGGAGACAGGGAAGGGTTGTGTGCCTCCAGGCTGGCAGATGATAGAGGAGGGTAGTCACTCTGCAGATCTCAGGAGGCTGGGAACTCACCTGAATCCTCCAGACCCAGGTACTATTGGCCCCAGGTGCCTTTGGAAGCAGATGAGGGAGGAATGTATGTGGGAAATGCCTGAGCTTGGGAGTTAAGACGCGGTTTTGTACAGTCTGGAGAATGATCTACTATAGCCCATTTTTGGCTTTGAATAGTTAAGTTTATTGAATATATAGCAAGCCAAAGTAAAGAGTAAATAGCAACGGATAGATGATAGATTGACAGAGAGAGTAAAATATGTTTCAATTGTTCCATCCAGCGAAATGGCTGGAGAGGACAGGCTAGATCAGTCAGCTGTGGCCCCTGATAAGGAGAGCTCCAGCAGAGCAGTCTTCCTTCTGGTGAGGTTTCCAAGATAAAGAACAAATAACCACAGGAAGGTGATGTCATCAAATCGGGGTGTCTTAGAAACACTCAGCAGAGCCAGGAACTTGAAGCAGTCACCTGGAGTTCGAGTTGAGCTTTTCCTCCAAGGCTGAACTCCCAACTTCCCTTTCCCACGGCAGGCGCTTTTACCTCATGGGCTGAACAGTGGTGACCTGAGATGGGTTGGCTTCTAGCGGGTCTCAAAGACACGCTGTTTTGACTCTTGCTCTGTTCTCTGTTCTCTTCTGTCACAGAGTTAGAGAGGCCAGCCCATCGACAGACAGGAGGCCTTGGAAGGCACTTTCAGACAAACAGGGCTTGGGTTTGAAATGGGTCGGAGCCACTGAGCCAGCTTCTCAATGCCCTCAACCACCACATGGGCATTTTAGTAATGTATGAGCATTACAGACCTGCTCAGGTTTCTAGGTCTCTTCCCCACACCTGTGCTCCTGTCTGCCTGCCTCTCTCCACTGTCTCTGATGACAGCAGGTGTGGAGACCGCTTGTGGGCACTTCCTGATTTATAGCCATGTCCTGCCAGGTTCATCCTCTGCAATCACCTTGTCTTACCCTCTGCCCTGCAATCTCCCTCTTCTGTGATGGCACGCAGAGTCCTTCCAGGTGACCCAGGATAATCCCTTCACCTCAAAACCCCGGGTTTAGTGTTAACTGAAAAAACCTCTTTACCAAATAAATGTAAATGTGTAGGCTCCATGGACTGGGATATAGGTATCTTTTGAAGGGCCATTTTTAGCCTTCCACATATACTGACTAAAGTGTATCAATTATAGAATATTTAAAAATATTTACTATTATTTTAGATGTATTTTTGTTTATGTGTGCATGTATGTTTGCTCGTATGTGCACGTGTATGCAGTGCCCGTGGAGGCCAGGAGAGGGCGTTGGGTCTCTTGAGCTAGAGTTTGCTGGCGTTGGTGAGCAGCTGCATGTGGATTCTGGGAACCAAATCTGGGCCCTCTGAAGCACTAAGCCACCTGTCTCTTCAGCGCTTTCCCTGCTCCTTTACATGGAGTTTTGGGGTTGACTTCCTTGCTCTGTCAGTGATAAGATGGGCATTTTGGCCTTGGGTCACTTCTTTGTGTTCCCTTTGCCTTTCCACTTCCAGTTTTCTGGATGTTCCATGTTGTTCTTGGGTTGTTCCCTGTTTAACCTAGAGGTAGATTTTTGTTTTACTTCCCTAAGGTTTGTGACTCAGCATGCCTGAGTGTGCTGAAGGGGAAAGCTGGAGTTTGTGTTAATGTAAGACAAAGCAAGGGCTGGGTGAGTGACACACACTTTTAATCCCAGCACTCAGGAGGCAGAGGCAGGGGGATCTCAGTAAGTTAGAGGGCAGCTGGGTCTACATAGTGAGTTTCAGGCCAGCTCGGACTACACAGTGAGACCTTTTTCCTTTATTCGTTCATATATGCACAAGAACACATATGTGTGCAAAAGGATGGAAGTCACTGAATGTTCATCAACAGATGAGTGTGTAAATTAAACCAAAAGTATACACACAAAAAATATTATAGTGTCTTGAAAAGGATTCTGATAAGCTTGCACAGGGTGGTTTTGAGGACATTACACTAAGTGAAATAACTACCCCCAAAGGACAAATACTGTACAATTCCATTTGTATGAAATACCCACAAGAGTCAAATATATAGAGATGGGAGGGATGTTTGTGGCTGGGGACCGGAGATGGGAAGGAATGCTCAGCTACTTTCTGATGAGTTCAGAGTTTCGACTTGAGAAAATGATTGTCTCTCCAAAGTTGAACACTGATGGTGAACATAAAGCATTGTGCGCATGCTCGAAGCTGGAACAGCAAACACAGCAATCTGATGTTGTGCACATTTACTGCAATAAAAATCAATTGTGGCTTAAGCTGAGCGTGACGGCACATGATATTTGGAAACTGAGGCAGGGGGTGGGAGATTGCTGCAAGTTTGAAGCCAACCTGGGCTACATGGTTAAGTTCAACCTTGAGTTGCTCAGGGAAACTTTGTGTCTCCAGTTTCCTCTGGCTTTGCTGCTGGGTCTTACGCCCTGGAAAGTGAAGAATTCAGACGGAACACAGTGGTGGCTCAAACAGTCAGGAGCTGAGTGAGGACAAGCATGACAGTTATCGTTAAGGGGCTGACTACTGGGAGTTCAACCATGTACCAATTAGAATGGGGGCAGCACAAATTGGACCCGGTGTTTTTCTTTTATTTTTTGGTGGAGGTGCAAGAGTGGGAGGGTGGACCTGGGAGGAATGGGAAGCAAGTGTAATCAGAGTACATTGTACTAAATTCCCAAATAATTAATAAAAATATTATGTTGGGAAATAGAGTGAGCAAGCACACGCTGTGTAGGAGAGGGAGTGAGCTAAGTTGCACCAGCCTCTCCTGAGGCATCCCCAGAGTGGCACTTCTAGGAAAGTCTCATGTTTTTCTCAGAAATCCATTTTTCTCAGAATTTAGTCTAAGATGCAAGAAGATGTATAGGGCTTTAGTATTCCAAAGCTGAAGAGTTCACTAAGGGAGAGAACAAAACCCTCTGCTCATGCTTCCCTGGAGAGGAAGTTGCTTGAAGTTGCTTTAGCCTGACTTCGCTGGCATAGACCACTGTCAACTATTGTCTCTCACATCCTGAGCTGACCCATATGGAGTCGACCACTATCACTGCCTTTGTATCGTCACTAAGAGCCAGTTTGCTACCATTATCTACACACCCTGTTCCAGGGCCTTGGGTTAGCTCACCCTTTGTTCTTTATGTTCTGTCTTGGGTGCCTGTCTGTCAGTTCCTCCTGGAACTGACCTCTTGCCTAACAGCCAGAAGTTCCTGGCTCTAGTACAGTGGTTCTTAACCTGTGGGTCACGACCCCTTTGAGGGGGAACATCCCATTCACAGGGGTCACCTAAGACCGTCAGAAAGCACAGATATTTACATTATGATTCATAATAGTAGTAAAATTACAATTACGAAGTAGCAATGAAAAGAATTTTATGGTTGGGGGGTGGTCACCATAACATGAGGAATTGAATTAAAGGGTCACAACATTAGGAAGGCTGAGAAACACTGGCCTAGTACAACACATGTTCCATGCCCGACTCACTGTAGACCGAAGAAATCATAACAATATTTTATTTTTAGTTTCCATAGCTGATGCTATTGAAAAGCCAGCGCAGAACATATCTGGCCTAACGAGAAGATAATTCAGTGAACAGACATTTGCTCACGACTCCCCAGGAAGAGTTTATGAAGCTCCACACGGAGCATAAGGTGACATGAGCTCACAAGACCCTGAAGGAGCTTGGGAACCGACACATGGAAGCTGAATGGCAGATGGGAGCCGCAGACACACAGCCGACGGCACCCGTCCTCGGGGACACCCTCACAGAAACAGAGGTGCCTCGAGACGCACGCTTCCTTGGAGGGAGTCCGAGGTTCTTCCGTGAATTTGGGCGAGAATTAGTAAGTGTATTGACAACGCTGGGCAAATAATACACACGAGGTATCGACAGCAGGAGAGACTAGAAGCTGCTGGGAGAGAAGCTGGTCCCATGGTGCTCTCTGTCTCACATCTGGCAACATTGACTCAACTCTGTTAGAAGATTTGTGGGGGGCAATGTTTGGACAGTATAGCAGCACCCCCTTCCATCTGCCATAGCAGGAAGTAAAAGTTTTTAAATCTGATCTGTCTAGAAAACAGAAATGCACAAATTGTTGAGATATATCTATCTATATATATATATATATATATATATAGATAGATAGATAGATAGATAGATAGATAGATAGATAGATAGATAGATAGATACATAGTTAATTGCCAGAACAATCACCTTAAAGATTGCAAATGTTCTGGAAGGGGGGAAATGGAGAAAGGCAGTGAATTTTCATCAGATTTTATGATTGTTTCTTTTAAGATAGAGTCTCACTGTGCAGTCCTGGCTGGCTCGGAACTCACTATGTAGACCAGTTTGGCCTTGAACTCAGAGATCTGCTAGTTTCTGCCTTCTGAGTGCTGGGATTAAAGATCACCAGGAGCAGCCATCACTAGAATTTTGGCTTGAATTGTGTGTGTATGCTTGTTCATAGTGTGTGTGTGTGTGTGTGTGTGTATGTATGTATTCACGTATGGAGGCCAGAGATCAAAGTCAGGTATCCTTTTCTATTGTTCTCTACCTTATTTTTTTGAGACAGAGTCTCTCACCAGGGTCTCTCAGGAGCTCACTAATTTAGCTAGAAAGGCTGGCCAGTGAGCTCCAGGGATCCACGTCTTTGCCTCCCTAGGTACCCACAGTTAGCAGGCCTTTTGCATTGGTCTGGGGAGTCAAAGCACGGGTCCTCATGGTTGTGTGGCAAACACTGTACAGACTGAGCTGTGTCTTGAGCCCTGGACTTGACTTTTGAAATACTTAAAGGGGTCAGGATGCGGTTCAGCGGTAGAGCATTTACTTCCAGTTGTGAGTGAGGCTCTGGATTCAAGTCTCCAGCACCGCTAAAATTATGTTTAGCACATTGTTCTGGCTTGAGGAAATGTTTTGTTCTTAAAAACGTAAAGATGTTCATTGCGGTATTGTTGATGAGGAAAAACGGCTATCTGAGGAGATGGTGTGTGGTACGTCCCGAATGCTGTCCCTCTGCTAATAAGAGTCACAGTTTCAGAAGACAACAGGAAACAGACTCTCCTTTCCCAGGAGCTGGGCTGGGACTTTGCACCTCCCTCTCCATGCTGGGGTTGTGTGTGGCTTGAGCTGCTGCAGGTCTTGTGCATGTAAGTTCATGTGCAGCTGCTGTAAGTTCATGTGCAGCTGCAGGATGTATCTGGACCATATTTGATGGGTTAAAAGAAAGAAAGATGCATGCCGTTGGGGAAGTTGGGGTGTGTGGATGTGGGAAGAGGAGGAGAGTACAATCAAAATACATTATATGGAATTTTCAAAGAACTAATAAAAATGGAGGAGGGTAGTCCTGAAAGTGAAAGGAAAAAAAACCCCACCAGATAATCTTTGTATAGTTAGCTATTGTCACTTTGGTTTATTAAAGTACTCAATTTCCTGTATGAATTCTAAAACTATAGGTTTGAAAAGCTAGATAAAATAAACCCACAGATTTGATCCTGATAATTTTCAAGAAAGAAAAGATTTTTTTAAAAAGATTTTTTTTTAAATATTAAAAAGGAGAAGACCATGGAAGAAGATTCTAGATGCCTAGGCAGATTCCTAATTCACAACATGGTAGACATTCTGGGGAAGGACAGAACCTTCTAGATGGAGCAGGAGGCAATGCTTAGTCCTGGTGGGTAAGGTGGGCTCAGGGGGACTGCAGTAGGAGTCCTGATGTTGTGACAACACAGTGACTGTTATTGGGTGATACATAAAGAGGCAGGCTTGTTGGGCTATGTGCCATGGCACCACCACGCTTCTGTGACAGACAGACATCTGCTTGAGGAAGGGCTAAGGGGTGAGGTGTCTCACTTCATCACAGTCCGTTCTTGTGCCAGTCACAGAAGGCATGGCACACTTCCAAGAGATAGCATTAGTCCACTTCTGACCTACAGCCTCCATGACCCACTTACCTTCTCCTAGGCCTCATCTTTTAAAGTTACCATACTTCGGCATCACCTCCGCCAGCACGTGAATTTTGGGGGAATTGGTCATATCCAAATCATACCAAAGGGCCACGAGATGGGCAAGACTCCAGAGTCACAGAAAAATGGGAAGACCTATCTGGCAGGGAAAGAGAGGGGATGGTAGTGAGAATCCACCTACCTGGAAAGGGGTTCAGAGCTGTGCTAGAGAAACACAGGCATTTCCTGGCTGCACAACCACATCCAACCACTCAGTGCCATCCCAGGGAGTCTGCCAGCTGTGTGATTATTCTAGAAATATCTGCATGATCTCTCTCCAGACCTTTTCAGCTTGGCGGCTGGCTAGCTGCCAAGGTTAGGCTCAGCGTAGCTGGAGTAGTTGGGATTAGGGATGAGTCTGAGGACAGGTTCAGCAGTGAGTCTGAAGCCAGGGTTAAAGTTTAGTGTGAGGCCATGCTTGAGGTTCATTCTGTAACTGAGGTTCAGGTTTATCAGCACACACTGGTTTCTGATTAGATCCCATTTATTTCTTTGTCACTTACATGTGTGAAACAGCAAAGTTTAGCCAGATGGTCCCCTCTCTGCCTCTGCCTTTCTTCATCTCTGTCTCCCTTGGTCTCTTCCAGCTGGATGCCCCCCCTCTCTTATCCCTCCACCCACACACATATAGAATCTTTCTCTTCCAAGTCTCCACCTAGCTTCTCACCCCATTCTCTTATTTTGATGGGGAATGGGGAGAGGCCTCACTATCATCAGCCCAGGCTAGCCTTCAACTCACTAGCATGCCTCTGCCTTTGCCTCCTGGATAGTCTCACCCTATTCTTATTAGCTGGGCCCTCAGGCAATGGGTGTCTGGCTTGGGCTGTGAGGAAGGGGCCATATCTTGGGAGGAGGTGGTGGTAAGGCTGCCATCACCTGCAAGAGGCAGCTGGGGTCCCTGTCCCCTTGGCCATCCCCACATCCCCACAAGCAGCGGCCAGTGCTTACTCCCTTATCCATGCTGGGATTGCTGCCTTACTCAGCACCCTGGAATCTTGGCCCACACAATACCTGGGCACTTTCGAGGCAGGTAAGTGAAACTTTAATCCCAGTGTTCCTTTGGTTCCTGATCCCCCCAGCCACCATGGTCTCAGTTGGGCCACTCCCTTGCCATGTCCCCAACAAGCCACTGAAGGACTTACCATCCTGCTCAGCTCAGCCAGCTAGGTGCAGGGTGGAGGGAGTGTGACAGAGGGGACCACAGAGCCAACAATGTATCCTCGTCACTGCCGCTGTCCTGGGTGCACACCCTCCTGGCAATGGGTCTTGGGCTGCCTTCCAATTTGGCTGTCTTCCTCTTAGCCTCCATTCATGCCTTGACACGCAGGAGTTTCAGGAGCATTCTGCAGATGCAGAGCCCAGCCTGGTTCCAAGGCAGTCCAGGGAGGGAGGGACCACATTCCCTCCTTCAGTTGGCTCCCCTTCCCCTCCCCTCCATCTCCCTCCCCTCCCTTTCTCTTCCCTTCCTCCTCCTGTCTTCCTCTTTATCCTCATCTTCCCTTCTTTCTCATCTGCTCTTCCTCCTACATCCCTCCATCTTCCTCATCTTCTTTCTTTGTTTTCTGTTTTCCTTTACCTCCTCTTCCTTCTCCTCTTCCTCTTGTATCTTTTTCTTCCTCACCTTCCTCTCCCGCCTGCTCCTCTTGCTCATAGTCCTCTTACTTCCCCCTCCCTCTCCATTTTCCTCCATCTTCCTCCTCCTTGTCCCCCCACCGTCCTCTCTCTCCTTTTGTTTGCCCACACATCCTGTCTCTTCTGCCTCCCACCCCCATCTTTCCTCTGCCCATTTACTTCACATAGTGTCAGTACACCTCCATCTCCACCCTTGCCTGGCCTCCAACCCCCATGCCTAACTCCACTTCTGTATCTTTCATTGCTTGCACATCCCACCCTCCCCCCCACATCGTCCCAGAGCAGATTTCCTTCCTGAATTCTTTCACAACAGAGACCCACCACAGATAGCCACTGGTAATGATGATAATTTGAGAGTATGGCCCTTCCTTAGTGTCCTTCACCCAATTATCTCCCTATAGGAAATCTCGTCACTGAATCACTCCTTGGATTGTGCCCTAATGAGGCAGGGACCGACACAATGTTAGTTGCTGGGAATGTATGAGTAAGACAAATACCCGTCCTCTGAGAGTTTACGATGGGAGGAGGTGGGCCCAGAACCCAGAGCTGAAAAGACTGAGTAACAGTGTACTGTAACAGTTGAGGTAATTAATCCCAGAGAAGGGCTGAGGTGCAGGCCCCACTCGCCTCTCTGAGACAAGGTCACAAAACTCACTGCGTAGCTGAGAATGACTTTGAACTTCTGATCCTCCATTTCTAGGTGCTAGGATTACAGGTGTGTACCTCCACACCTGTGTTATGCTGTACTTGGGGGCACCCCAGAGCTCCATGGGAGGCAAGCACTCTGCCAGCTCAGCTCCAGCCCTGGCCTGCTCTCTTGAAGATGAGGAGTTTGTGATAGAAGAAGCAACTGCTAAGGACTTCTGGGGTCTGCAGATGAACTGTGTGATGGTGAGGAACAGGATGTCCAGCTGAAGGATGTCCAACAGGATGTCAGAGAAGACAGCTTCAAAGAGGGGACATAAGAGCCCCAAAAAATCGGCGTATGGAGACCTTAGTGATGATACGTAAACACAAAGGAGAAAAAAGTGAGAGGCCACTTGGGCCCAGATGGACTTGGACTTGAACTCTTGGCAGTTAGAGAGCCACAGCAATTTCTTCAGCATGGAATGATTGGGCTGCAAAGTGATTACCAAGAAGCAAGTCACCATGGTGTACTGCCAGCTTCACTCTGAGGTCTGAAAGACCAAAGGCTGTAGACAGACATTGTCTACATGCACCAAGGCAGCTGTGCAGATCCCAGCCCAAATGAAGACCAGACTCAAGGCTGCTGCATCTGAGTACAGTGGAGGCCTGTGGAGGTGAGGTTCCTGGACATGCCCAGGGAACCAGGGAAAGGCGTACTAGAGGTAGTCACATAACCTTGTACTCAAACCCTCCTGTGGCTCCTCGTGTCTTGTGGTGCAATATTGGAATCTGCTCCGTGGTCTGTGCTCTGAGTGGTAGCATCCTGTGTTCCACATCCCGTGTTCTCTGGACTATGGGTCTTGGAAGCTTCCACTGTTGGAGGTTGAGCAGGGGCTTCCCTGGGGAGGCCTTCAAAGCTTGGGACAGGGAGGCTTGGTCTTGTCTCTGGGTCACCCTCAGAATCCCTGACTGTTGGGCAGGCACTCTCGGGCGGGGCGCTCGGCAAATTGGAGCCTATAAAGCACTTAACAGCATAAAGGACGACGGGGTAAGGAATGTAGCACTAATCCCGTCTCTTGAGTCAGAGGAGGAGCTGGGGAGGGGACAGTCCCTAGGCACTCTAGGACCAACCAGTCTGTCACATGCACAAAACCCATCTCCTCTCCAAAAGATCCGAGCCTGTACCCCAGGGTTTCCAGAGACCCCCCTTTCCAGGAAGCTCCACTAGGGGGTGACTGGCTTCTTCTATTTTTTTCTGGACACAGGGAGAGAAGAGCACCCAGTGAAAATGAGGAGACCTCTGCTTTCAAAAGCATCTGAAAAGTCTGCAGTCAGTTCTTGGAGATGTGGCTCAGTGGTACAGCCTCCGCTTAGCATGCCCTAGGCTCAGGTTCAGTCCCCGGCCCTGCAAATGGAAATGCCATTTCTTCTTCCATCCGGACACCCATGATGATGAGTAACCATGGGGACAGCCTCAGAGCAGCCTAAACAAAATGGGCTTATTAGATCAGAGTCACCATGCAGGGTGATTCTGGTGCTTGTGGATCTAGGAATTGGACCGTCTATCCTTCCTTTATCTAAGGCAGCAGTTTGTGCTATTCCCCAGGGTGGCAAGTGATAAAATGGTCAGTTAGGAGCAAACTTTCCCTAAGCTCCCAGGTCCCACTGAACAAGATGATTGACAGTGAGACCAGGAGGAAGACCCTGTCATAAGCCTCCATACACTGGCTCTCAGAGGGGTTCGTGGACACTTTGGACGTCAGTGGTGACCTGGAACTGCAGAGTTAGGCAGCAGCTGGTGGAAGCAGAGTTTGTCCCTTCCATGACCCGTATAGTCACACCAGTCAATTGTGGAGGTGAAAAACCTGCTTTTTATTATCCAATCCCAAGCTCTAACTTTACTTTATAGATTCATTCTTGCCTAAGGTTTACCAGGTAAATGGAGGGGAAATACTCCGTGGTTTCTTTGGTGCTTGGCTGAGAGCCACCTACCACTTCTGAAGGTTTGGGGAACCTCAGTGGAGAACACACTCCCAGCAGGAGCAACCACAGTCCTCTGGGTCAGTAGCTCTGGCTGTCTACGTGGGTGTGGCCCTGCTGACCCTCTGCAGCTGTAACCCAGGCTCCAGTGAATGCTGCTTCTCTGCTCATGCCTCCTTTGTATCAGCCCAAGTGTTGTGTTGATTTTGTTCTAGTGTGTTACACTTGAATCCCACTGTAGGCTAGCAAAGTCTGAATATGTTAGCCAAAGGGGTTAGATCTGAGAGGGTCAGCGGCCTGGGCCTGCTCTGAGATCTACAGCCAGTGGGCCTGGAGAAGGGAGGCTCCACCATCATTTAGAAGTGGAGGAAGAGGCCAGAGGAAGAGAGCCAACCAACAGCGTCCACTGTCATACCTCCTCAGACCATGCCCATCAAGTGGTAGAATTATTTCCACAGACATCCCCTCTGAGTGCCTGCGACAATGCCACTCAGGACAAAATTGGGAGTGCCCAGCAAGGAGAAGTTGTAGGTCCAATGCAATGCCCTAGTGTCCCAAATGTTTCGCCTGTGCCTGTCACCCTCAGGACCCTGTGTCTTGTAGGTTGCCCTCCAGGGCCACAGCTATCATGTAGATGCTATATTCTCTATATTCTGGAAACATTCTGTCACTGCATGGGTGTTCTCACCCATGCTCCGAGGAAGCCAGAAAAGCCTGGAGGGTACCTCTTTCAGAGCAAGCTGCCTTGCCAAAAGGCCCTGGACCCACAGAAAGGAAGCAAAGGAAATGATAGCATCCCACACCAAGGGTGAAGGGCAGCAGCAGTGAGGATGGCGATGAGATGGCTCAGTGGGTAAAGGGGTTTGCCAAGCCTGGTGACCTGAATTCCATCCCTGAGACCCACATGGTGGAAGGAGAGGACCCTCTCCAGCCGCTGTCCTCTGACCTCCCTGCACCGTGTGCACAACACAGGGAAAATAAATGAATCCAATAACGACTAAAAAGAAAAGCGGTGTTCTGTCAAAGCCGCCTGGAGGTGACTCTCCGGTCACCACGCAGCACTTGGTTCTTTCATTCCGAGTCTGAGCTTCAGACGCCCTCTAGAAGGAAGTGGGAGATGGGGACATGTGGTAACTCTGGGCACTCCGTGGCCTTCTTGAATGGGGTGGGTTTGTGTCGATCTCTTTCTTACAACCAACGGTGGCTAAGAATGAGGCTTAGCCACCTGGGTTCAAAGGACCAGAGCTGTGCCTCAGTTTCCTTACCTGCACGGCAGAGAGTAACGTCGTTTGATTAAAAGAAACACTTTGGGCTGGCTGGGGGTGTAGCTTGGCAGGTAGGGTGTCTGCCTAGTCTTCTTGAAACTCCAGGTGTGAGCCCAGCACTAAATAAACCAGGCACAGCTGTACACACCTGTAATCTCAACACTCAGGAGGGTCAGAAGTTCAAGGCCACTCTCTACTATATAGCAAGTTCAAAGACAGCCTGGGATACATGAGACTTTGTCTCTAAAAACAGAAAGACAGACAGACAAGAAAGAAAGAAAGAAAGAAAGAAAGAAAGAAAGAAAGAAAG
>CABHPQ010195261.1:0-29678 GCA_902168405.1 Peromyscus aztecus | reverse complement strand
AGAGGACATTTTGCAGGTATACACATGGGGTCAGAGGACATTTTGCAAGAGTCAGTCAGTCAGTTTTTTCCTTTTACCCATGAGTCCTACAGATGGAACTCAGGTCATGAGGTCTGGTGGCAAGTATCTTTCCCTACTGAACCACCTCTCTGACCTCCATCTGTGTGAGATGAAGTAGATTACTAAGGATTCACCCAGGTCGTGTACAACTGTGTAAAGAGCAAGGCCACAGTTCCCGCGCAAGGGCTCCCCGGTGGTGACGTCACCTCTTTCGGATTCCGACAATGCATTGTGGCTATTGTCCTTGTGTTTACTTTTAAATTACAACTGGGTCCATGCTTGAAGAGGCTGGAACAAACACCACACCCCAGGCCTACATTTATCTTTGTACGTGTGACCGTGGGCTGGTTGTATCACACATGCAGGTGCACACACACACATACACACACACACACACATACACACACGTACACACACACACACACACACACGCACACACGCACGCACGCACACATGCACACACCAACACAGCTTTAAAAAGAAGGGACAGTGAGCGATTCGGCCTGGAGCTGACTCTATGAGGCCCCTACTCTGTCTGAGGGACCTGTGCTGGTGCTGTGGCTGACAGACAGCTTTTAAAGAGTGACAGCTTCCACAGTCCCCAGAGAGTCACCCACCCCACAGTCATTCCCGGCTCTGCTGTCTCCAAGCCCTGGTTGGCATCAGACCCAGGGCAGCACAGAGCTCCTGTCCCAAGTCAGTACCCCTGGGAGGGCCAGTCTTGGGTCAGGGACATTGTTGAGTGACAGTGACCATTGGTGTTGGACTACAGCTGGTGTAGAGAGCTTTTGTAGAATAGGGGGTCTCAGCCTGGGGTCCAGGGTGGATTTGGGAGGCCTTGCTTTGTGCATGTTTCTGCTTGGAGGGGTGAGCTTCTGGCTTCTACAGCTCCTCAAAGGGGTCCTGAGGAGATTCAGCAGGGTTCTAGGTTTGGGCCACAATAGCAGAATAGTGAGAGATAGATAATGTGCACACATGTGTGTAGGTGCACATGTATGCAGATGCTGGAGGTCAGAGGTCAGTCTCATGTGTGCTTCCTCAGAAGCCATCCACCTCGTTTTTATTTTTAAAAGGTCTCACTATCTATCCCTGGCTGACCTGGAACTCACTCTGTAGACCAGGCTGGCCTTGAACTCACAGAGACGGGTCTACCTCTGCTTTCAGGGTGCTGAGATGAAAGACCTTTGTGCCTGACTCACCTTTTTGTTTTTAGATTTATTTTATTTTTACTTACGTGTATCTGTGTGTGTTTGTACATGTGTGTGCAGGTGCCAATGGAGGCCGGAAAAGAACACCAGACCCCCTGAAGCTGGAGTTACGGGCAGTTGTGAGCCTCTTGATGGGGTGCTGGAAACCAAACCTAAGTCCTCTGCAAGAGCAGCAAGTGCTCTTAAAGGTTAAGCCACTTCTTTAGTGGGAACCTTATTTTCTGACGTATCTCTCACTGGCCTGGAACTCCCCAATTGGGTGGGCAGGGCTGGCTGGTCACTGGGTACCAGGGATCCACCTATCCCTGCCTTTCCAGCTCTGGGATGAGACACCTTTTAAAACTTGGATTCTGAGGATTTAACTTCACGTCCTCAGCACGGCAAGCCTGCTACATGCGTCACCTCCTCACTCCTTGGGATCCTTTTTTACTGTTCATTTTCCTGTGCTCTTGGCTCCAGTGTCCCTTCTTACAGCTGGCTCTGAGTGCCCGGTCACATGCCCAGGATCCCACATCTGGAAGGTGGGATCCCTTCACGGTAGACTCTCTCTAGGAGGTGTTATCTGGGGTTGGGAAGAGTGAGGAGGCCTCCCCTGGCTTGGAGACTATATAGCCTGGCAGTGGAGTGGCTACAGGTGGACCTGGGGCATTGGCATTATCTGCCAGTTTGGGAGGAAGCCACTGGGCGTGGCCTTCCCTTTATCTTCCCGAAGGATGGGAAGCTTTCAGAGAAGGTCCTCGGGGACAGGGCTTTGAGACAGTGGGTACGCACGGGCGTGGGTCGGGGGGATCAGTGCCAGCATTTCCCGCTCTGGCTTTTTGGTGGCTCCTGGGCTAGGGGTGCTCTTACCTCTTGCAGCACCTTCGCATGGCAAGCTAGGAGCCATGCCTGGGAGGCTGGGAGGGGTGATGTGAGTGCAGAGAAAACGCCAGGGCATGTGTGGGCTGCAACCAAAGGACTAAGCGTAAGGTGTGTCCTGAGGGGCCGACTGGCAGCATGAATATAGGGTGGGGAGGCTTGACAAAAGACCTGGGGGTCAGGGCTGGCTCTGTGCTGGCTTTGAGTAGTGCTTAGAAATGATGGCAACAGGGTGTGGGAAGGCTGGGGGCCAGGAAGTGATCTCTGTGGCTCTTTGTGCCACTCCCACGGCGGAGGGCCTCACCTCTGAGGGATGGGGTGATGCCTACCCTGGAGGTGGAGGCTCGGCATCTGCTTTTCAGTCTTCTTGCCTCAGGCCTCACTCACAGGCCGCAGCTCTCAGATTGGCATGTTGCTTCCTTAGCCTGAAACTATGTACTGTTTATTATTAGAATACCGTCATCTCAGGACCAATGGTGGTACTGTTGGGGTACTGGGAACATTCCTCTTTGAACCATCATCAGACCAGAGTGTAGCTTTTACCTTCCTAAGGAGTTGAAGAGTCTGCGGTGCCGCATGGGTAGGGAGGGCTTCATGTACATCCAGGTAACTGCGAGGGAATGAATTCTATTACTGCACAAGCCTTGCGCATACTGGCAACAGGAAGAAGCTTGCCATAGATTGGGTTGTCATGGTCTGAAGACCAGGTGCAGGGCAAGTGGGAGAGGAACTGTCCGAGAGGATGCTCAGGGCAGGAGGGGTGCCCAGGAGGGGGTGCTTCTAGGAGAAGGGTGCCCCAGGGGGAGGCGCTTCTAGGAGAGGTGTGTTCCAGGAGGGAGCTCCAGCAGACCCTTGGCATGCTGTGACAGGGAGAGGCATGGGCTAGCCAAACCAGTCATCCACAGTGAGTCAGGCTTCTGGCAGACAGCCCCTAGCCCAGGGCGTCTGTGACTCAGCCGCTGACTGACAGGCTGTGGACCCACAGTGAAAGTGCTGGGAAAGGGTGGCACTGAGGGTGGCCCGCCCTGGGTGCCCCAGGAGTCCAGGGCATCTCCCCATTCCTTCCCTCCTCCATCACGCTCCACTAACCTCCCAACGTCCGTCCCATGTGTGGGAGATCCATGCCAAAGGTCAAGGATTTCCTGTCATCCAGCTAGACCCAGGCTACAGCTTAGAGGGACCCCGGGATCACAACAGGGTCAGGCCCAGCTCAGCACCTCCCTATCTTCCTCCCCGTTTCCAAGAATGTTCCCCTTTCTCTGGACCACGGCGGGGGGGGGGGGGGGGGGGGGGAAGAATTGGAAGCTGCATGGAAGGACTGTGGCTTAAAGGGAGTAGGAGACCCTTTAAGAGGGAGCTGGTGGTAGAATGGGGGTCTCCATGAGAGAGGATCCGGGACAGTCCTCCTCCCTTGGGAAAACGTTCCTCCTCTGGAGCAGACAAATCACGTGACCAGGCTGGGTGCTCTGGGCCTGCAGGGACCCTCCAGAGATGGTGCTGCTGGCATAGCAGCGAAGGACCCAGAGGGACCAGGAATCAGTGTGGGAGGAAGAGCAAGGGCCATGGGAAGGCCTGATGTGGAAGGTGGCTGTCTTTCTCAGCAGACTGCTCTCCTCCTGCTGCCGGGAGCCATTACCCTGGTCTCCTGGGCACTGGACTAGCTTTAGGTGAGCACTGGAGGAGGAAGC
Source organism: Peromyscus aztecus (assembly GCA_902168405.1). Lineage (NCBI taxonomy): Eukaryota > Metazoa > Chordata > Mammalia > Rodentia > Cricetidae > Peromyscus > Peromyscus aztecus. The sequence goes on along the minus strand of CABHPQ010195261.1, from coordinate 25,864 downwards.
CACAGTAGGGGTTCAGTTTTGGGAAAGTGAGTCTTTAGTTCCCATTTCCTTCTCTTGGCTCAGTCACAAACTGTCCACCTTGCACCAGCCTTCACACAAACATCCCACCCAGAGTGAGATGGAGTCAGGCTGGGGCAGAGCAGACTGCCTTCCTTGTCTGGGAAAACCAGTACATCTTCTGGACCTTACAAAGCTGGCACTAGAATATTCCCAAACTCTAGAGACTGAGTACTCAGCATCTGGGGTGTGTCCAATGGTGACCTTAACTCAACATTTCAAGGCCTCACATGGGGAGAGTACAACACCTTCCAGAATGTTCTCCAGCTCCTCCACCTATGGTTCCTACAGGTTCCTGCTTCTCCCTATACTGGTGCTAGCCTCATCTGGCTGTGACTTTCCACAACAGAACAATGAAGCATCCTCTGTCCTATAGTTAGCTGTGGCTCCCCTTGGGCCTCAGCCCTGTGGCCAGATTCCACATTTGTAAGACCACAGCTCCTGGAGACACACCTGCTCCCACCCCAATTCTTGAGTGAGCCAGGTGCATCCTCTGTGAGTGAACTTCTTCCGAGCTTGGTCTCTGGTCAGGCCTTTGGTCCTTGTGTGGCTCCCCAGCCTCACATATGCCTTCTGCTGTGTGGCCCCCATTGTTGTCAGGGACCCCCATCTTGTAACCCTCCTCTGGGATCCTCATACTCTGAATGTGGAACCCAGAGACAGTGGGTGTGAACTGCGTTGGTTCACACCGTCTCTTTAACAGAGGGGAGGAAAGGAGACCCGGAGGGAGCCAGATTCCTCAGAAGTAGGTAAAAGCGTCTGTGAGAGGGTGTGGCTACATCAAGGGATGCCAAGCTTTTTCCCTGAGTTTTTCTAACTGTTTAACAGTAGCCCCCAAGACTGGGCATATCTCTAGTCAGTTCGTCTGCTGAGTTGGATGGGTTCAGGGAAAGAGAAGAGTCTGCAGAGTCTTCACACTCCCGGCAGTTTGGTACAGGTGCCGAGCAGAGACTGAGGCAGCTGAAATGGAAGATCAGAAATGAGGGGCCTTGCGGGGATCCTGGGGAGCTCTGGTCACGATGGTCTCGACTCTTGCTTTGACAACCCCCTGCTTGTACGTCACTCAGATACCCCACTCCCATGGGAAAGCCCTTCCACGCAGTGACGAGGCCCTCAGAACCAGACGCTGTAAACTTCAGGAGCCTCTGCTTGCCTGGACACTCAAGCTTGTGGGTGGGTGATGGAAGCCATGGCAGACCTTTCTTTCCCTCCCTCCCCAAGGAATGAAAAAGCTGAAGCTTTGTCTGTGACAGAATCTGTGAAAATGTCAATGGCATGGAAACAGGGAAAGATACTGACTCAAATGGCCAGTTTGTCTGAGAGGACGCTGTATCTGTGTTCACTTTGACCCCAGCACTTGGTGAGCTAAACAATAGCAAACACTCTGACCTCTGGCAATTCAGTGGGTCAGGAATTTGGGGACCACTAGTAGGGTAGCTCTGGCCTGGGAGACCATGTGGGGCCAAGGTCTTCCAATCAGCTGCTGGAGCTGGCTGTCACCAGAAGGCTGGAGGGACCAGGAGGACCCCCTCCCGCAAGGTGGTCCAGCCACAAGGCTTGATTGACATTGGCAAGAGCGCTTGTTCTTTTCTTCAAGAGGGGCCTCCTCCAGGGGCAAGATTAGCTACAGGGCATCTTCAGAACTCAAAGATAGCTTCCTAAGTGAGAGTTTAGGAGAAAGGTCCTAGCCTCAGAAGTTGAAGGTCATCATTCTGCATTGAGGGGTATCATTGGTTCACTGGAGCAAGGCCACACAGCAAGGACACCAGAGCGGAGGCCCTCTGGACACAACAGAGTGAACGCAAAGAGTGGAACAGACCACCCTCCCCACCCCCCACGCCGGAAGAGCGTAACTGAACAGCACGAGAGAAGGAAATGAAAGAAAACACTATCCTAAATTAGAAAAGTTGTTTTTAATGTGAAAATTCACTCCTGGCGAATTTTAAAAGGCAAGATGTGGACAGCAGGAAACCGAATGAGTAGGAAGCTGAGTCTGAGGCTTTCAAGGAAAAGTGGGAGAATCTGGACAGCAGGTTTGTACAGCGGGAGATGCAGAGGATGAGGAAAGGGAGGGAGGAACTGGGCATCCTGTATTTGTTTACTTTGTCCTTGCGCACCGAGCGGGAGCGGGTGCCACGCAGTGCAGAGCCTTCAGGGAGCTTGTGTGGGGCCCTGGGTTCAATCCCCAGCACTGCAAAGAAGGAGGAAAAGGACAAGGGGAGAGGAAGGAAGAGGAAGGAGAAGAGGGAGACTAGGCAGAAGAAGAGAAAGAGGAACAGGAAGCAGAGGAGGGCTCAACCAACAGATCGTGTATTTGTTGAGCTCATTATACTTCAAATACCAATGGAGTTCTTTTTATTTTTTAATTTAAAGTTTCTACTTGAAACTGTATTTAAATACTTTTATAGGGGCTAGAGAGATGGCTTGGCACTTTGGAGTGTGTACTGATCTTCCAGAGGACCCGAGTTCATGTCCAGCAACTCACAGCCTCCTGGAACTCCAGCTCCAGGGGATCTGACACCTCTGGCCTCTGAGGGCACCTGCACTCATGTGCACATCTGCATATACATCTACATACTTTAAAATGATACAAATAAATTAATATTAAAAATATCTACTATCTCCTCCCACTCCCTCTCTCTTGTTTTTGTGACAGAGTCTCACCACACAGCCCTGAATGGCCTGGAACTTGCTATGTAGACCAGGCTGGCCTTAAACTCAGAAATTTGCTTGCCTCTGCCTCCTGAGTGTTGGGACTAAACCGTGTCTGGCTATTATTTTCTATTTCTATAATCAAAACACGAAACAAAAATCAAACAAAACCAAACAAAAAGAAATTATAGAAAACAATTTCTCTGATGCGAAGAAAAGTAAAAGCTGTCAGAGTCAAAGAGCTAAAACCTATGTGAGGGGACTCCGAAATGCTTAGAACTGCAAAATCTCTTGTTCAGGTTTGAAGGAAGCCATTTTCACTGGGAGAGGAAGAGCTTCCCTACCAAGATTCCTGGCTTTGCCAGAACTTCATGTTACACAATTATAAACATTACCATGAATCAACATGGGCCATATTTAGATAATCAACACAATTCTAAAGAATTCTGTAGACAGCTATGACATCACTAATATATAGGTCAAGAAAGAGACATTCTTAGACATGTAAGGACTTATGTAAACTCCCAAAAAATAATGGTCCCAAAGAGCCACTAGTGGGTTGAGAAATGAGTCAAATCCAGAACCCAGGAATGGCAGAGGTGGGACAAAGGACAGAGACGTGAGTAAGCAGGCTGAAGGCTAATGTCTAAATCGTTGTTCAGAGCCCTGGTTGTGAAACCAAAGGCAAACATCAAAAGCAGTTCTTGAAAGAGGAAAAGTACAGATTCCAGGCATGTGACTATTCTGAGAAGGACGTAAGGAGTAGATGAGTCCTGAGCTCCTCGGCTCATGAGCTTGCTGTATGTTTAAATATGAATGTACTATCTTGTGTGTCTGTGTGCGTGTGAGCCCCGGATGGGCTCCTAATCTTTGAACCATCCCTCTAGCACCATGCTTGCTATTTACTTCAAGGACCATGTAGGAGACTGTTGGCTTTAGATGTTGTGCCTGCTTCCACAGCCACAGAACTTACAAACTTTTACAGAGGAGCCAAGGAGAAGCAACTGACTGAAAATTCATAAAAGTAAGCAAGGAAATGTAAAGTGCGGAGTGTTCTAGAAACAGCACCAAGAATATCAGTTCACAACAAACACAAACATATAAAGTGCTGTGGACAGGTGAAAAATGTTCAGATTGAGTAAAAAAAAAAAAATACTAAACTATAAACTGCCTTCCAGAACACGAAATGACATGCAAGTATAAAAAAAGTAGAATAAGGGGCGGGGGCACAGTTAAGTTAGTAGAATGCTTGTTTAGCATTCACAAGGTCCTGGGTTCAAACCCAACACTCAGAAGGTAGAGGCAGAGGAATCAGGAGTTTGGGTTCAACTGGGGGCTATAGAGTGAGTTTACAGCCAGGCTAAGGTACCTGAGACCCTGTGTCAGAAAACTTAAATGAGCCAGGTGTGGTGGTCCAGGCCTTTAATCTCAGCACTCAGGAGGCAGAGGCAGATGGATCTCTGTGAGTTCAAGGCCAAACTGGCCCACATAGTGAGTTTTAGGGCAGCCAGGGCTACACAGTGAGACTTTGTCTCAAAAACAAGAAAAACAAAAAAGAAAGATAGACAAAAATGAAAAAAAAAAAAAACCTCAGGAAACACAAACCAAAGGAAGCAGATATAAATGTTAGTAGTGCATGGGGTGAAATTGACAAGAAAAGAAGAGTGTGGGGGGGGGGGGGCTGGGGAGAGGCTCCGGGGTGTAGAGCAGTTTGTGCTCTTCCAGGGAACGCACAGCTCCCAAACAAACGTAACTCAGCTCCACAGGATTCGGTGCTTCTCTACTGGCTTCCCCAGGCACTGCGCGCACGCGGTGTACAGACATACACGAGGGCAAATCACTCATAACATAATGTAAAAACAAATTAAAAAAAACTCAGAAAAAAGAAGAGTGTTATTTTTATTCTTAAAACACTAATTTATAGTAAAGACACACCCTAAACTATCATTTAAAAAAAAAACAGACAGTAAAAACTGTCATAAGCAGAAGAAACTCAGAAATTGATCATCTTAGTGGAAATTTGAATATGTGGCCCTCTGTATTTGAGAGCAAAGGTAACTAAAAACTGTCAAAAAGTGAAATGATGTGATAATAGCCGCAAAGGGCGAGCGTGGGGACGCCACGGCTCCGTCTGAACAGGGTAGAGCGGGCTCCCAGGCCCGCAGGATGTCTCTCCTGTCAGTAGAGAGGAGCAAACGCCTTTGCCGCAGCCCAGCCCACACTCTCACCACAGGGCCTTTGCATCTGCTCCCTCTCAGCTCACAGCTGCCTGCCCTCCACCCTGACCCCACATTTCTCTGACTCACCTGCACTAAAATTTCCTGCTTAAAAGTCACCTCCGCAAAGGGCCTTCCCTGCCTCCCTGGGATGGGACTTTCCCTGATGGCTTCTGCCTCTGCTGGCCACCTCCTCCCCTTATCGCACTCTGCTTGTTTGTTTGTTTGTTTGCTTGCTTATTCATTCATTCATTCATTCATTCATTCATTCATTCATTTAAAGTGGCATTACCTGCCTCTTGGTGGTAAGTCATTCGAAAGCATTTGCCCTGCTCACTTCTCACCCATTGCACCCTGTACTAAGTTTCACAGGAAAGACACTCAGCAGGTGACCCATGAACTGACCTGTGAGCCATTTAAATGTCTGTCTGTGTGGCTGTCCTTCAGTTTCTGGCTGGGGGCAGGGGCTGGTTCTGATGACAGGGGACCTTTGGAGATGTCTGAACACATTGGGGTTGCTGTAACAGCATAGGTGGAGCTTGGGGGTGTATCTCTGGTCACTTAGAGGCCACAGGACAGCCCAAGGACAAGAAGCCACCTTCTTGTTTCCAGAACAGAGGCAAGCCCAGCAGATGCTAGGGAGTTTAGAGACAGTAAGAAGAAGGTTCTAAAAACCAACGTTTTAAGTGTTTGCTGGAGAGTATGGGTTTGTGAGAACGAGCAGCCACAGAGCCTCGGGGCAGAGGAAATGCCCTGTGTCACCTGTCCTGGGAACAAGACACTGTTCCACAGATACCAGACCCATACATCAGATCTTTTTAAAAACATTTATTTACTTTCTCTCTCTCTCTCTCTCTCTCTCTCTCTCTCTCTCTCTGTGTGTGTGTGTGTGTGTGTGTGTGTGTGTGTGTGTGTGTGTATACATGTGCCATGGTGTTCCTATGGAAGCCAGAGGACAATTTGCAGGCTGGGGATTGAACGTGGGTCCTCAGGCTTGGCTGAAGCCACCTTCTGAGCCGTCTCACCGGTCCCCAACGGTGGATTTTTTTTAAACCTCTCTGCATCAGCTGAGAATTTCTTATTTAAAATACGTCTATGCAGAAAGCAAACTGAAGTATTAAAGCTGCTAAACAAACTTACGCTAAAGGCATGCTGGGATATTTTGTTAATCTTAACAAAGAAACAATTCAGTTCTTCTAGAAAGATTCCTTTTCAGGTTTACTATCATTATCAGGTTACAAGCTATTTTGTTTCTTTTTTCTTTTTTTTAAATTGAAAATAATACTTTTCATACATATATTCCCATTAGAGGTTCCCCTCCCCCAGATCCCCTCAGATCCTCTCCACTTTCCCACCCACCCAAATCCATACCCTTTCTTCCTCTCTCATTAGAACACAAATAGGAATCTAAAAATAATAATAAAATAAGATGAGATGAAATAAAAACAAACCAGAAAAGGAAAAAACAAACAGAAAAAAAGAATCAAAGAAAGAGCACAAGAAATACATACAGATGGACACACCCATTTGCATGCACAGAAAATCCATAAAAACTAGATCAGAAACCATAGTATAGAAGCAAAAGACACGTAAGGTTAAAGAAATTTGTGGGACAAAACAAAAAACAAAACAAAACAAAACAACAATAACAACAACAACAACGGGAAAAAAAAAAACCCAAATTAACCCCCAAACAAAACAACCCTCCCCAAATACCACTGAGTTTGTTTTGTGTTGGCCATCTATGGCTGGGCATGGAGTCTGTCCTGTGTATGGGCATGTCCTTTGTATACATACCCAGTAGATTCTACTGGAGAAAACGATCTCTTCCTTTGCAAGCAGTTTGAATTGGAGATAGTTTCTGGGTTAGGGGTAGGGCTTATGTCTTTTTCCCCTCTCAGTACTGAGACCCCATCTGGCTTAGACCTGTGCAGGCCCTGTGCATGCTGCCACGGTTTCTGTGAGTCCAACCTCTGGACTCCAGGCAACTAAGGATCTGGACAATACCAGAGGCGCTCCAGTGCAGGGGGCACTGTGGCAGAGCTGCGTGGGAATTTTCTAAAGAATCTCCGACCCTTCTTTTAAAAAACAACCCCCTCCTCTCTCTAATCTGTATTCTGCCAAGACACAGAGCTGTTTTGCTCTTCAGTGCTCACAGTGTGGTCCTCTTACCCATGGCCTAAGCCCCTTCTGGGAGCTGTGTAGAGACTCCACCCCACACCAGAGCTGCTGGAGAAGGACCAAGTCCAAGGGCCTCCGAGGACCTCCAGAAACACATTAGGTCTGAAGATGTCAGTTCTCACTCTCAAGGGTTCTCTGAAATTATCTGGAGACCAAACGAACGGGAACGCGGGGACTGGGAGCTGGGCGCCACTATTTCATAAATCTCCTAGGGTCGTTTCTGTGCATCCAGCGTAGGACAGCAGGTGTCGGGCAGACAGTTAGTGAAAACAAGGGGGTGCTGGCTCCAACCTGCTACTCAAGTGCTAAGTACTCTCTCCCCAGAGAGGCAGGGACTGGGGAGGAAGACAGTCGGAGCGGGGACTTCCTCATGAAAGCCAGTGAGGCTCCGAGTCCCACTCAAGTCTCCCAGGAGAGAAGTCCACATGAGCTCAAGGTTCAGGCGGGCTTGTGTCTGACTCCTGTGGGGCCCAGGCTGTGGCTTCTAGGTTTCCGTGCCGGGCAGAGAGAGCCAGCTTCCAGTGAGGCAGGCATGGATTTACCAGCTTCTCATGTGCCAGAATAACAGCCGTAAACGGATCCGGAGCTTCGGACCTTGGAAAAGGGGGGAGGACCCAGCTGGTGACAGCCAGACCGTGTAAAAATGGAAGAGAGCTGGGGAGGAAGTTGTAACGCCTCCCTCTTCGAGGCGGTGCAGCCCGGTGCAGCCCGGCATTCTCCACGCGGCCTCAGCATGAACTGCCATCTATGTTCAGCAGAGCAAAGCCCTCTGAGGCCAGCACCTCAGGTGACAACTTGTCCTCTCTCCTCCTCCACTGTGCCTCAACCTTGGTGGGAGGTGACAGGTCATAGTTACTGGACAGAAAGAAGTAGATAAATGACAAGCAATATGAGACAGAAAAAGACCAACCCTGCCCAGCTGTCCCTGTGCACCCCCTCACATCAGGCACCCACTGTGCAAAATCCCATAAAGATAAAGAAGACAATAAAAATCACCTGTGAAGCCTTAGTCATCACAGGGACCATGAGACTTCATCACTGGGTGCTGTTATTTGGGACTTACTTCGTAAAAGTGAGAGAGAAAAGTCCATTTCAACTTTCAGCCCGACAGTGAAGCCTAAGGCTTCTTACCACATAAAGCTTAGAGATCTGGGTCGTGAGTGCTTCAACTTGAGTGCAGGAAAACCTTTGGGACTTAATCTCAGCATAGTGCTATTAACAGGCAGTCTCCGGCATGACCAATCAGTGCCTTGCCAAAGGGCTGAGGAATCCAGTAGTCCTTTGGTCTTTAGAGCAGACAAGGAGCTCTCCCCAGAGCCCACATCTGCTGGTCCCTTGATCTTGGACCTCCCAGCATCCTAAACTGAGGGAAGTAAGTGTCCATCGTCTATAATGTCTCAGGTAATTCGTTCTGAGACTGTGGGGAAGGCGAAGCGGTCTCTGATGCCATCTCTGGACTCCTCCCTGTTCAATGACATGAGGAAGGCCTGGAATTCCCTGAGGAGTGGGGGCTCCCGAAGAGCTCGTTCCCACTGCCCATTCAAGCTGTCTGCTTCTACAGATAATAGTGTGTGTTCATGCACCTTTCTCATGGTGACAAGATACCCAGCAAGCACCTTAGGGGAAATGGCTGACTTCGGCTCATGATCCGAGATCTGAGAGGGTGTGAAGGCGTAGGCAGTTTTTAGTGGCTGGAGTACAGGGCTGGGACCTCATACAATTTGTCAGACCAAGAATCAGAGAGCGGAGAATGCTGACTTTCCCCTTTCTCCCTCTATTCCGTCCTGGACGCCAGACCGTGAGATGGTGTCAGACCGTGAGATGGCGCCACCCGAATTCAAAGTGGTTTTCTCTGCTCGATTGAACCTCTCCATCAACTTCTTCACAGTCATGCCCAGAGGTGTGTCTCCCAGGTGATTCCAAACCCAATGGACAATGAAATAAACCATCACAGAGCGAGAGAGGAGGGAAGGGAGAGGAAGGGGAGGGGAGGAGAAGAGAGGAAAAGAGAGAGGACAGAGTGAGGGGACAAAGGGGCACGAGGCTGGTTCCCAGAAGTGGCAGGCTGGGGTCCTGTGGCTGTGACGTGCTGCTTTGAGAGTTAAGGAGGAAATAGCCTGTTCTCTCACGCTGAAGCACGAATGCACACACATGCACACACGGATGCACACATGTACACTTGCTCATGCACTTTAGGCTCTGGGGTCATCTGAGAAAGGAAGGTCTCCACGGTCACTGCTGAGGACATGCTCAGAAACTGTGCTTGCTTGAGGCCACAGAGATGTCATCAGTGACCTCTGGGATGTCACATGGGACAGTGTACCTTTTCTAGCCAGAACTTAAGGAAATGGGGAATCAAAGTCACGTGGGCAGTTAGACTCCTTTGCTAAGTGACTTCCATGTTTAAGGGGAACTGTATACCTCACTGACTCAGTGACAGCTGTCCAGAAGGAAATGATAGACGCTAAGGGCAACAAGAAGAATAAATGAGCCAAACACTTTTTTTTTCCAGAGAGAAAAAGAGGGAGGAAGCAAGCAGCCGCCGCCGCCGCCACCGCTGCCACCCAAGGAAATGAGAGAAGCAGGCGATGAAACTAATGGGTTAGAAAATAGAACATGCATTGATGACTAAAAGCGGGGTCTGGCTCTCGAGGAGGACCAATGAATTTCAGGAACCATCGGCAAGCCCAATCAAGGGGGAGAGAAAATAGGAGCATGTAAAATGAGAAATGGGAGCAAGAAAAAAAAAAAAAAAACTCCACAGAAATAGCTTTCCCTGCTCTAATAAACTTGAAAATCCCAATGAAGTGGAGATTTTTCTAGGAAATATAAATGACTAACTTAGTAGCCGTAAGGCGGGATAGACTAATCATATGAGGGAAGGCTGAAAAGGTAGTGGAAAAAAAAATTAACCCTAGACCTTGTCAGTGTGGTTTCAAGCCTGTAGGGATGGACTCCTTTGTGCTGCGGTAGAGGGGGTGAGGCCATGGGTAAAGAGGGGATGGCTCCAACCAGCACCTTACTGAGCTGGCAGTGTCCAGTGCCAGAGCCGGCCAGATGGGCAGGAGAAATCCAGCCCAACGACAGAAAGATTGGAAAATCTTCAGACTCAGATTGGAAAACGGACTCTGGCCACGTAATGCCCCACAGGCAGCAGGGCTGAGTCTAGCCAGGCAAATGCTGAATTCCAGGGCATCGCTTACAGTGAACAGCTCCGTTTGTGGATCAACATGGCGCATCAGCGCATCAGCTCTGTTATAGAGAGATCTTAGGTCCTGAAAACTGCCCGAGTTTATTATTTATTTATGTGTGTATTTATTTATTGTGTGTGTTGTGTGTACATGTGAGCACATGTGTGAATGTGTGTTGTGTGTGTGTGTGAGTGTCTAGGTGCGTGCTTCTGTGAGGTGCAGAGGCTAGAGGATGGCGCTCCAGCTTTCTGCTGTTGAGGCAGGGTCTCTTGAGAGTTTTTGTCCAGGCTGGCAGCCAGCAAGCCCTGCCAATCCTCCTGTTTCCACTCCCCTCGGTGCTGAGCAGTGTCTCCAGCCCAGAGAGTCTGAGATTAGATCCTGCACATCCCACTACCCTGCTGTGGAACACTGATTATACTCTGTATTTTACAACCTGGAAAGGAAGCAGCTCAGTGGGTAAAATGCTTGTCCTGCAAGCGTGTGGACCTAAGCTTGAATTCCCAGCCTCCACATCACACACACACACACATACACACACACACACACACACACACACACACACACAACAAAAACATAAACAAAACAAAACAAAGAAAACAGACATGGAGGTGAGTGCATGGAACCCTAGCAATGAGGAGGCAGAGACAGGCGGTTCCCTGGGACTCACTGACTGGCCAGCCAGCTTAGCCAGTTAAGGAGCTCTGGGTTCAGTGAGAGACACTGTCTCAAAAAACAAGGTGGAGAGTAATAGAGGAAGATACCACTGTTGGGCTCTGGCCTCCATAAGTATGTGCAGACATACACACAGACACCAACACCACACACACACACACACACACACACACACACACACACACACACACACACGTCACACAAATGGACACAAAGACCCATGGACAAACACAGGTGCAGACCCATGAGATGCATAGGCAGACACCCAGACACACGAGCACACATTTGGAAAATGTCTCAGGGTTAGGGACTCATGAAGATAAATAATAGTAATAATGATGATGATGATGATGATGATGATAAGCAAAAAACCTTTTGACACAAAACTAGGCACAAACCCAGACTTGGTAGTCCAGCATTTTAGAAAGCTCTGTGGTGTGGCCACCCATTCCTAGTGCTGTCTCTGTGAACAGCAGGTGTGAAGAGTGCTCCTTCCCCATCACAGAGAGGAACAACCTCTCTCCAGTCAGAGAAGCGTCGGCGGCAGCGGCGGCGGCAGGCCCAGACAAAGGTGCCCCCCACTCTGCTTGCACCCGCTAACGCTGCAAGCTTAGCAAAGCAATTAAAGGAGATAAAATAAGGGCCATAAATATTCCCAAAGGGAAAATATTATTGCCGTCATTTTCAGAGGATACGGTTTTTTAATTTGAGCATCTGAAAGAGAAAATCAACCGAAAATGTCACACAGCTGACGAATGAGACGCTGAGACATACGGCCATAAAACCCAACACCTTTGACAATGAGCGACTGTTAGAGCGCACTGCAGAAATATAGTGCAGTCACTACCACAGCAGAATTTATGGGAATAAACTTAACAAGAAATATATGAGATTTATGTAAAGAAAAGGAAAAGACTTTGCAGAACTCCCGAACCAAACTTACAGAAGAAAAACAAACATGTTATGGGCTGGGGAGATGGCTCTGGGGTGGTGCTTGCTGCACACGCCTGGTGACCTGAATTCAGATCCTCAGCATCCATGTAAAAGCCAGGAGAGAATACGCCTATCTGTAACCCTGGCCCTGGGCACAGAAGTGGGATGGAGACAGGTGAAGACTGACTGGATGGCCAGTAGAACCAAAATAGTGAGCTCCAGGCTCAAGGACAGACTCCATCTAAAAAAACAGATAGAAGAAGACACCCAAGGTTGACCTCTGATTTACACCTGCCTCCATACCCTCAAACCTACCCTTGTGCGGGGGAAGAAAGAGACAGAGAGACAAAGGGAAGGGGCCGAGGGACAGAGGGACAGAGCCCGAGCTTTCATTTTTAGGAAGAATCTATGATGCATTATTCTGACCATCTGTGTTAGACAAAATTCTAATCAATATCTGAGTGAGATTTTTGTTAAGAATATCTCGACAGAATCCCGACACGTTTCCCTGGAAGAGTGGCTGTGTAAACATTTTTGAATCAGAGCAAAGCAGAGAGGCTTGCTCTACAGATAGCAAACATAATTAAAGGCCCCTCACACACACAACAAAAACAGATTTGTGGGGAAGAAGGTTCTAGAAGGCAGGGCCCCCGATCCTAGTATGTGTGAGACTGATTATTGATTACAGAGGTGAGCTGGATGCTTGGGGAAATGACTACTCAATATATATAGCCTAGGGACTGGTGAGATGGTTCAGCAGGTGAAGACACTTGCTGCCAAGCTTAACAACCCGAGTTTGACTCCCAGGACCCAAAGGCTGGAAAGAGAGAACTGTCTCCCGAAAGGCATCCTCTTGCTGGGATGCACCCCAAACACGTGAATAATAAAGGTGTAAAAGAGATTTCAGTTGTTCACTGGCAGGAGCTGGAGTCGCCTGGGCAGAGAGTTCTTGGAGGGATTGTCTAGACTAGATTGACATGTGGGCATGCCTGTGAGGGGTGAACCAACAGGAGAGGGTTCAGCACCAGCATCTGTGCTCCGTGCTTCTTGACCTGGATTCAACGAACTTCCCTTTCAGGACAGGCTGTCACTGGGAGCTGGGAGCCCCAGGAAGCCAGCTCTCTGTTAGGTCACTTTGTCAGAGTTTCGATCACAGCAGCAGAGAGAGTAACTAGGAAATTTCCCGGGCTTGGTCATTCTGTCATCTCCCTCCCCAAGTGGTGCTTTTATGCAGCTGCAGAAAAGTGTTCCCTTCTTCCTGTGGTTCTACAGGAGCTCCCGCAGAGCCTCCCACCCCCATCACTCATGACAGCTTCTGTTTGTTCATTGTTTAAGATAGGGCTTCGTTCTGTTGCTCAGGGTGGTCTCGAACTCACTGTGTAGCCAAGGATGGCCTCCAACTTCTAATTCTCCTGCCTGTCTCCCCAGTGCTGAGATTATAGGTGCGTGCCACCACATCCAGTTTATGAGGAGCTGAGGGCCGAACCCAGGGCTTTGTGCAAGCACTAGGCAAGCTTTCTCCCCAACCATCCCCAGTTCCCTGGCCCTTTCTTTAAATCCCACCATGGATCCATAGCCCACTTTGTCAGTCCCCCCCTTCTTCATTTCTCCCTTCCCTTCTGCTCCTCTTCCTGCTTCTCCTGTTTTGACAAGGTCTTACTCTTTAGCTCTGGCTGACCTGGAGCTTGCTGCGTAGACCGTGCTGGCCCAGAAATCACAGAGATCCACCTGCAATGGATCCTCTGGATCTGCCTCCTGAGTGCTGGGATTAAAGGCATGCACCACCATGCCCAGCTAATCATGTCAAATTTACAGTTTCTTTCTTTTTGCCCATGTAAATGTGTGTAAATGTAAGTGTGGGCTTGGGTGCATGCATGTGTCTCTAGTGCATGTGTGTGGAAGCTGGAGTCCACCCCCAGGTGTCTGTCCTCAGATACTGGATTTCTTTTTGAAAGGTTCTTTCACTGGTCTGGAACTTGCAAGTAGCCTATGCTTGCTGTCCAGGAAGCACCAACGTTTTGTATCCAGAATAATCAAAGAGCTCTTATAACCCAATAATAAGATAAACATCCCAGTCTTAAAAAGGAGCAATGTAGCCAGGCGGTGGTGGTGCACGCCTTTAATCCCAACATTTGGGAGACAGAAGTAGGAGATCTCTGTGAGTTTGAAGCCAGCCTGGTCTACAAAGCGAGTTCCAGGACAGCCAGGGCTGTTTCACAGAGAAACCCTATCTTGGAAAACAAAACAAAAAAGAGCAATGTAGGGGCTGCAGAGACAGCTCAGCTCCTAAGAACATACAGTGCTCCTGCAAAGGAAGGACTGAATCTGGTTCTGGTGCTCAGCACCCACAACAGGCAGTTCACAACCATTTGTAGCTCCAGCTCCAGGTAATCCAACACCATCTTCTGGTCTCTGTGGGCACTGCACACACATTTGCATACACGTACACGTAAATAAAAATAAACCTTAAAACATGAGCAAATATTTGAAGAGATAATTCTCCCCAAACGACCCACTACTGTTGAATAAAACAGGCACGGATGCTTACATCGCCATCTCTCAGTGAAACGCAAAGTCCCACCACACTCACCAAGACCGAGAATGTTAAACATCGCTGAGGACAAGGAGCCCAAAAGCTGACGTGTTGCTTGGGAACCTAAGACAAGACACACACAGAGCAAAGCGGTATGGCTCACTTCTAACCTAGAGCCCAGCAAGCCCCTCCCAGTGTTTACCCAAGAGGAAAAGAATATCTCCATGAAAGTGATTTCTCACAGCTACTTTATCTCTAAGTGGCCCAAACTAGAAATAATCCAGATGCCCAGTCACTAGCAAGTGAGCCAAGAAAGCCAGGCCTGCTCTGTGCTGTCATCCTGCAGCAAAGGGCGAGACAGGTGCATCGAGGGGAAGCCTGAAGCTTCGTGAAGGAGCCTCAGCACAGAGCAGGCGCTTTGCAACCCCATTTACATCCCTTTACAGTTGACAGAGACAGGGGGTTGCCTGGGTGGGGGGCACCAGAGGAGACTGGTGCAGAAAACCACAGGGAGATGTTTTAGGGACGTGGAAATGCCTGTGTCTTCAAGGTGGATTAATGGTTGTGTAGAGTTACATAATTTCTCAAACTACATTCAGAACACACCATGTTTAATGCGTCTAAATTATCCCCCCAATAAAGCTGATTTCTGAAATGAAGAGGGACGTGTCAGAAGTCGGAAGAACGCTGACGTTTGAGAAGACAGCAGGGAACGTGGCGTGCTCGTGCTCAGAGCTAACGATGGAAGGGAACCGTAGCACCCAGGTGGCCCTGACCAGGATCGTAGGGCTTTTGGGGAGAAAGAAATTCTAGAGCAATGCCTCAGTTGATGCTGTCAGCAGCCCTAGTCCACTATCCTATCCCAGGATCCCCATAAATCTAATAAAAAAAAAAGATCTTATTTGTGTGTACATGTGGGGGTGGGGTGGGTGGGGGAGGACAATTTGAAGGAATTGGTTCTTTCCTTTCAGCGTGTGCATTCCGGGGATTGAACTCAGCTCATCAGACTTGGCAGCAAGTGCCTTTACCCACTGAACCACCTCACCGGCCCCCCCGAATCTTAAAAGATTCTGCCTCAAGGTAGAACTTTCTCCACTGAAAGATGAGTAAGAAACAGAGAGGAGCCACCACAAAAACTGTTTAAACAGAGACAGGAGACGAGGCCTAATGAGTAACACCGATGATAAGTGCATGTCAGTGAGAGAAACACTTCAGAAGACAGACAGACGTTTCAGAAAATGTCTGTCCATCACCTCAAAGGAATGCATGAGAACATGAACTCCTAAGAGTGAAGAGGAAGAGCTCAGAGAATAGATGGGGGAGACTAACCAGGGTGGGGGTGTATGCCTGTAATCCCAACACTTGGTAGGTGGAGGATCAGAAGTCCAAGGCCAGCCTCAGCTATAAAGCAAGTTGGAGGCAAGCCTGGTATACATGAGACTTTGTCTCAAAAAAGGAACGAAGAAAGGGAGGGAGGGGAGGGAGGAGAGAGGAAGAATGGGAGGAAGAGGAAGTAGAGCCTAGAGAGGGCGGGGAAAGGTAAATCGATAAACAAGAGAGCTGTGAGATATAATAAAGGCATTGGGAAGACACAAGTCCTGTTGACAATCTCAAGAGTGAAACAGATGTTTGCGAGCAGAGAAGATACATAGCAGCTGCCAGAGGGAATCAGATAAAATGAAACCGAGAAAAGAAAAGGTAAAAAGGGAGCCAGTGCCCAGAAGAGATAAGAAGAAGTTGGCACAGTGCCAGGTACATAGCTCTGATGGTCGAGTGCTGGCCTGGCAAGCACAAGAACTGGAACTCGGTCCTCAGGGCCCAAGTGAAGAAGCCAGCTGTGCAGACACAAGCCTGGGATCCCGTCCTGGGAGACAGAGACAAGCAGATCCTGGGGCTCACTGGCCACAACCTTTCCTACTTGGTCAGGCCAATGAGAGACACTGTCTCAAAAAAACAAGGTAGACAGAACCTGAAGAATGACACTCAAGGTTAACGTTTAGGTTCTTCATGTACAGACACATACATGCATGTGTACCCCCCAACCAATACACACACACACCATCATGCACACATTGGCATGTGCACACACTAAGTCCAGCATACACCTAGTTGTTATTTCAACAGTGAATAGAATAAATGAATAGGAAAAATTTAAAGAACAACTGCTCTACAAGGGGAGCTTGAAAGGGTACAGTGGTATTACAGCTAGAGCTGGGAGGTCATTCAATAGAAAGACTCACGAGGCCAGCCAGCTAGAGAGCAAGTCAGTCACAAATCACAGTATCAGTCTCTCAGAAGTTGAAAGTAAGTTCCTATTGCTGAAGACAGCATGCCTTTCAGACACAGAACTCAGAGGATCCAGGTTGGATCTGACCTGAAAGCTTCCTCCCTAAGGACCAGCTTTCATGGTATCCAAAGGTGCTGTGCAAGCTACGGAGGCAGGGAAGCAATCAATGATAGTCTTGCCTGTCTGTGATGCCTATGAACCACAACAAAGTCAGCATGGTAAAATATCCCTAAGGGTGCAATAGTGGCATTCATATCTTAACAGTAACCAACAACTATTTAATTGGACTTACAGGCCACTCAACAGCAGGGAAATCATGCCTGGTACTGGAAACCTAGACAACGGTCTGGGGCTGGTGAGGTCATGGGTCTTAGAGGAGAATCTACTACTGACACTTTATTAGGCCAGAACAATTCCTAACTGCATTCTAATTAGACCCACAGAGAAGTGTAGCTTTGTCTATGATACTCCAACCTATGGCAGCCTAGACAAGGCCTGAAGAAGTACACCACCAATAGACACACTAACATGGTGGTCAGCGGGAACCTCAGGGATCTCATATTAGACAAAGAACTATAGACAGCTAAGGAGTGCTGAGGCAGGAGAATCAGTGTTCCCTCAGGATGAACCCCTTAACTGGTTATCCAATACCAAGTGGCCAGCTCTGAACATATATTCAAATAAGCCACACTAAACAGACCCAGCAGGTTGTGTTTACACATTTTCTTGTTTATGTATCTGTAAGTATCAATAACAACTAAAGACAAAGAGATCATACATTTGAGATTTTTCAAGCAGGAGGACAAGGGAGGGGTTGGAAGGAGGAAAGGGAAGGGGGAATGATATAATTATATTTTTGTAAAAAATAAACTAAACAAAAAAGAAGAAAGCAAGCAAGCAAACAGTATCAGCCAGCTCAGGCAGATCCCCAGCAACACTGAGTTGCAAGTTCTGCAGAGCGCTGAGAGACACGTTACCCAACAAGTTTTCCCTCAGCCAAGTTGTCACTCAGGTGCAAAGGCAGTAGTCACTCACAAACACGGAACTAAGCCAGGACTATTGCAGCCATAAATCCTTCTGGAAAAACTACCTGGCAGTGGAATCCAGTTAATCAAGAAATGACGCTAAATAAAGAGCTCTGGAATGGAGACACTGGCACACTCAAGGGTTAGTGATGAACCTGACTAAATTTACATATGGAACCATTACCTTGATGGTATAATGTTCACACTGGGAAAGCGTTGCTTGTTACTGCAGTCCACACCAGTACATGCTCACTGCTGTGCTAGACTAGTTCACATTTTCTTAATGCTGTGCATGGAATCTTTGTAAAGTTTTTTTTTTTTTTTTGCTATGTAGGATACCAGTTTCTTTACTGATACTCTGGAAAACTGGAGGCTGTCTGTGTGATGGGCTGAGGAGCCTTCTGGAAGGTTATGCTGTAAGATTGGAGACTACCATGTGTGGTCCGACTGTCTGAGAGAGATTAAAGGAATCTAACATAGGGTGTCATACTTTTTCTAAAACTTAAATAGAACCTCTGGTCATGTTCTAAGAACTCATATCTTGTCTTTGAGGAAGAAAGCACTGTATGTAGGTAAACTCAAAATACTGTTTTACTAAAACTCTGAATAATTGTGTGTGTGTGTGTGTGTGTGTGTGTGTGTGCATGTGCCCACACATGTGTAGTATAGTGCATGTGTGCCTTTGGAGCCAGAAGTGTACATTGGGAGTTTTCAACTATCTCATCCTACCTTAATTTTTGAGTCAGAGTTTCTAGCTGAACCCAGAGCTCACTGATTGGCTAGACTGATGGCAAAGCCAGCTCTGGGGTTCCACCTGTCTCCACCCATACCATCCTCTGTGCTAGGATTACTGATGTATGCAAACATTCATGACTTTTTTTACATGGTCTGGGTGCTAGGAATCCAAACTAAGGTCCTCGTTCTTGTGTGTCAAGAACTTTATCCCCTGAGCTATCTCGCCAGCCCCAAACTCTGAAAGTATCTCCACCAGAGCAACGGTCACTGTTACTCTGTCCCAAAGACTAACACAAAGCAGAGGGAGGCTCTCTGCTGCTTGGCCCTGGACTCGCTGTTGGCTTTGTTGTCTTGAACTATCCTGGGACTACGTCACTGGGAAATGTCCCCCACAGGAAGCACATCATCTCCGGTTCTACCTACGGTGCATCTAGCTGATGACGAGGCAGTGTTGGCTGCTATCGATACCATCGGTAGCAGGGAGGCTGAGGGTGGAAAGCCCAGCTGGGAGATGAGCTGAGGACAGACAGCTCCACCTAGAAGTCTTCCAGCATCACTCAGGACTGGACTTTTCCCCACCTCTTTATTTAGTTCCCATGGTAATTGCCTCTTCTTACAGATGGCAAAAATAAGGTTTGCAAGATGACTACTTCTAGGTTCTTGGTTGACACACAGAGCAGGTAAGAAGAAAAGCCGTCAAACGTGGAACACAACCCTTCAGCTTCACTCAGATTAAACCAATGTAGGTCACATATCCAAGTCTGGCCAATATCCATGGAGGAGAATGGCATTTAGAACATTAGCTGAACCAGCTGACTCTACTAGGGTTAATTCCACACCCAGGGGACATTTAGCAATGTCTGAAATAGTCTGTCATAACGTAGGCATGTATGTGATGAACACTGAGTTGCTAAGGGCCAGCAATTCTGCTAAACATCCCATAATACAGAGAACAGTCCCATACCTCCTCCACTAGCCTCAAAGCTTACAGTGCTGAGATTAAGAATGGCTTAATACACCAACTAGAATTCACTTTAGAGCCAAGGTGAGGTGGGGGTCAGGGCCATAGACTGCTTGGCTGGCACACAGTGGGTGAGGAAGAAATGGATGCTGGGAAGGTGATATTGTGTCCTTGATAAGTGCTCAGCAGACCACTAGGTGGCAACGGGAATATTATGTGGATGTACCTGATACACTTTGGGCACTCCTAGATACACTTCTAGTGGAGATTGCCTGACATGGACCAGAGAAATCCAGGTTATTATCATTCACAGAGTGACCAACCCTATTTGTTCTCAGAGCCCGATGAGGCCTTGGCCAACACAACACAATTGTAAAGACTGGGGAATAAGGCCTGATAGTTTGGAGTACCATTGCCTTCTAAGGAGTCAATGAAGATTTGGGGTGTATGGATAGGGGTTGAGTCCTGGTGTAGGGTGGGTGCTGCAGAGATGAGCATCCCCAAACTCGAGGCTGCAGGACTGGCTACTGTTGGAACTGGCTTTCTGGAAGTGATGGGATTGTACAAAGGAAAGCCATCATTGAATTTGAATTTGATAAAATCCCCGCTGTATGGAAGAGCAGGGTGGGCAGGTTAGAAGACTAAGCAGGGCCTGGGGACGGAAGATGGTCTTGTGGGAGAAGCTAGAGTAAATTGGTCTGGGTGCCACTAAGGAGGAGATAGTTCCAAGATCTGGAGCTGGGTTGAATGAGAAAATGAGGAAAGGCATGGGGAACACGTCCCACTTAACGCACCCCACAGCTTGGCTTCATGGATGGATTCCTGGCAGCTGAACCAGGACAGGGGTGGTGACAAATGGGAGAAGGTAATGGGTTGATGTGGAGCTCAAGGGGTTATGATGTAGTTGATGACAATGAACTTGTGGTAGGGAACAAGACAGGGTGTCCCTGAGAGCACATATAACTGCCCTCTGAGGGCAGGTAGGAGGAGGTGCCCGAAGAAGAGCTGTGAGGAAAACAAACAAGAGAAGAGATGAGAGCTAACAGGAGGAGGAGGAGTGGGGGAGAAGGCAAGTGTGAAACATCAGGTCTGAAGCGCGGGGTGAATGGTCACTTAGAGACGGCTGGCACCGACCGACCGACCGCCAACTGTCTTCCTGTAATGGACACAGTCTGGGGAGAGGGAGGAAGAGGCAGTAAGCTGGGCTCCCCTGTGGAGATGAAGCTTAGGAAGGGGACCGGGAAGAGCTGAGGCAGAGGGAAGAAAGAACTGAATGGAGCAGAGATTCAGAGGGAACTGAAAGCGACTTTCACTAAATAAAACCCAAATTCTCAGAAAAGCTGACAATGACATTAACAATGGACTTCTAAGAATTGAAATGAGGAGTGTTCATGTAAGTGTGGGGAGTGAATGCTTTTGAACATACATTCTTTTTGGCTTTGTTGAGCAATGCTGCAATTTTTTCTTAGAAAAGGAACACAAAACAACTTTTAGTAATGACAGCAGGATACAACCATCCCACATTGTATCAAATTCTTATTGATAATTAAATACACATTAATCAATGGCAAATGATTTCTATACTCTCTTTAACCCTTTCCTAACTGGCTAAGTATTTTTTGTTCATTGGAATTCAAGACGTGTATGAGAGAGAGGGGGAGACAGAAAGACAATCAGAGAGAGAGAGAGAGAGAGAGAGAGAGAGAGAGAGAGAGAGAGAGAGAGCGAGCTGAGTGGCCAGCTGAGACTTCTGCTTCCATGGTTATAGACCTTCCAGGACATTTCCAGGTCTGCTTCCAAAAGATCCAGGGACACCTCTGATTTCCAGCACATTTTGGGGGAAAAGGATGACTAAAATTGAGGGGTGAGCAAGCCCTTTGCAGCTGAATTTACCCCGGTTTCTCTCATACTCCAGGATTCCCCTCTGGCCTTTGGAGTGCAATAATTTTCCAGGATCTTATCATTACTGGTTTCAAAAGGCACACTAGTGATATGTTGAGAAACTGCAGTCCACAGCAGTCATTTCCTCACAGGTGCTGAGGCGTTCAGACTTGACCTCACAAAATACGTGAGGAATTGGCTTCCTCTTGCCACCCCCCAGGAGCCTTCCTTTACTGCAAATGGACTCCACCCACTGCCCGGGGCTGAAGCTCACCTTTCTAGGGGTGAATGAGGCACAGCCAGGCAGAGGTGTAGTTCCTGCAGTGTCCTTTCGATGACTCAAGAGGGACTCAGGGATGGCCCTGGGGTGCTTGGTGCCTCTTCTGACACCGGCTGGGGAGTCTCATGGATCCGACCCGGCAAGCCTGAGGAGATCTGTGCAGCTCTATACTGCCCAGTCTTTGTGGGACTTAGGGGAGGAATGGTCTGGATTTCAAAGCTGGAGAAGGGCTGGGGAGATGGCCCAGAGAGCAAGGTGCTTGCTGAGCAAACATGAGGACCTGAGCTCTTCAAACCCACCTTAGAAGCTGGGTGTTGTAGCTAGCATGCACTTGTAGTCCTAGGGCTAGAGTGACAGAGGCAAGTGGGTCCCTGGGGCCCAGCGACCAGTCTAGCTGACATGGTGAGCGCCACGTAAGTATGAGAGAGCGTCTTGAAAACCAAGGTAGACTGCGTCCTGAGGAAGGACATCTGAAGCTGACCTCTGTTCTCCACAGATATATGCACACATGTATGCATGCACCCACACACATGTGCACACACATGTGCACACATACACAAACAATAAAAGGTATTTAAAAACTGGAGAGAAGAGCCAGTGAGATGACTTAGAGGGTAAAGGTACTTACCTCCAAGTTTGACAACCAAAGTTGGATCCCCAGGATCCACGTGGTGGAAGAAGAGCCAACTCCAGAAAGCTGTCCTCTGACCTCCCCATGTGCACCGTGGTGTGCACACCCACATATATACACACACAATAAATAGACATATTAAAAAGCTAAGAGAGATCTGATCTTTAACAGCAGCAAGATGACTCAGAACACATATGGTAGAATAAGGGAACCTCTTACCTCCATACATGTGCTGTGGTGTGCACGTGTTCATGCACACACACATATACACACAATAAATAAACGAGCAGAAAGTCCTCGAGAGGATCTGGATTGTGGTGGAAGGTATGAAACCCATGGAGTCTTAGACCGTGCGTGTAAAATAGTGTGAGAAGCTGTAGAATGGGAAATGTTCACCGCTAGGAAAGCCCCAAGGACAGCCTTCATGTTCATTCCTAATGGGCTACCTGGTAGGAGGCAGGCGTGAAGGGCAGAGTGTGGGCGGGTCTCTGGCATCCCCCTGGTGGGATCCATGGGAGACCCTGTGAGCTGGGATGGCTTGGCCATCATCTCACCTTCCTTCCTCCTTAGAGCTGAGGCTGGGCGGCGGTCTATTTACAGGAAGTTTGGATCAGGAATAAAACACAGACACTGAGAGCTATAGGAACTGGGAGGAGCTGGGTGTGTGATGGGTGTAAAAGCAATGTTTTAATGGGACCCAACAGCTCCAGAGACAAGGGCTTCCCTCAAGCCCAGACTAACGTGGGGGTCCATGGGGTTTCTGGCTGCTTTCCGGATTCCAAGTCCACTCAGGTGTTGGTCCGTTTCTTCCACTGTACCCCCTCTTCTAAGTGAACCCCACTCTGTGCCTGTGCCATGTCTGGCTCCTTGGTTGGCCTGCTGGGATACTCACAGACACCCGTTGCTCTGTTCTTCTCTCACCGGCTGTCCCCAGGCTGTCCCCGCTGGGTCCCATGATTTGCCGTCTCTGTACCAGACCGACTGCATGTTATTGCTCATGGTAAGAGCTGCTGGTGCTCTCAGGGCACAGCTGCTCCGGATCTGTGTCTAATTCCAAATCCCAGCTCTCCCACCACCTACAAGTCCCCAAGGCCCTGTTTGCATGGCCTGGGTGCTAGAGTGCTAGTCTGTGGGGCTCTAATCTTGGACCCTGGTCCCCTGGTTACATTCGACTCACGGAGTCAGAACTTAAGGGGCAGAGGCATGCCTGACTCAGAACCAGGAGAACACAGCTCCTTGGCCATGCTGAGCCTCCCTGGGTATCTGAGGTCAGTCTACATCACCTTCATCTCCCACAGGCCTGGATTTCCCAGGTTACCCAAGCATGGCTTTGTTCGTCCCCAGCTCTCCAGGGAGAATGGCTGCACCCAAAGGGAGTTGGGTGGAAAGATCCAGGTCAGATGGAAAGAGATTTCTTCAGAATGTCTTGGCCCAGTTAATGATGGTGGTAGCTATGGAGACAAAGGCTTAGATGATATATGTTTATCAAATTGGGGTAATGACCCGGGACTGAGAAGAATTAGTGATTAACAAGGTCAAAGGTCAAAGCAACCTGGTCTGACTAGAAAGATGGGGCCAAATTACATCAGCTGACTCTTGAGGAGGACACATGGGGAATGCGTCTTCCCTCGCCCGATTGCAGCATCCTACCACACAGCATTTGTCTGAGAAATACCTCCATATTAAAGAGGCACGGAGGAGGAAAACGTCTTCTATTCCATTGCCTTGGGGATTCCGAGCGAACCAAAGTGAGGCCAAGCTAGGCTCCTAACATCACTGGGGCTGAGTTAACTAGGCCTGGGTTCCCAGCCCTGCCTCCCTGCAGTAGAGAATGACCATGCACAGTGCTGATCCAGCCTCAGGAGGTACAGTGAGACATTAGACTTAGCCATGCTTTATCTGTACACACGATGCCTGCATCCGTCTCGATGGCCATTACGAGTGATGCATACCTTGAGCAGATAAACTCTTTTCCAGCTGGTTTTATCTGTGCTTCACAGGTAGGGAAACTGATGCACAGAGAATGGAGGAGACTCAGGTCCTGAACATGACTGAGTACACACAAGTGAGATAACTGGTGTGTAGCTTCCCTCTGGGTTGAGTCTTTCTTAGCTAGGCATACTGTAACTGACAGCTCAGGGCATCCCGACCAATGGAGAGGTCGTTGCTGTGGCCTGGGAGGAAGATGTGCATGCTTTGAAGTGAAATGGTCCCACAACAGGAGGAGGACATAGATAGCCAAGGCAGGGACTGACTCTGTCTTGGTGCCCCTGGTCCTAAGTAGCATGGGCCAGGGAGCAGCAAAGGGTAGCTACTGCGTGTGGTGGGGCTGAGGGGTGACAGGGAAAGAGAAGGTCTCTGGAGGGAATTGAGTATGCTTTGGATCATGTTGAGGAGGTTGCTCAGAGGTGTCACATGGTACCGGCAGTCTGTTGACCCTTGGAAGCTCTTGAGTGGGGGTCAGGCGGGAGTCTGAGGACTGGGAACTGCTCATATTAATACTGGAAGCTATGGTCAGGCAGCTAGCTGGATGACCCAGGCCCAGTGGGGAAGAAGAAGGTCTAACTGGGGGGATCCAGGAAGCAGTCAACTTCCTAGAAGTGCCCAGAAGGTGAGGACACAGAGGAGGGTCAAGGCAGAGGGGTCCAGGGATGCGATGAGGGAAAGCTCTGATGGATTTGATGGACGTGGAGTTGTCAGGGCCGTGGCCCCTACCAGGCCACTGGCAGCTTCTGAGCAGAGAGCCGGTGAGGAACTGTGGCGAAGCTGCATGTGAAGGCTCGTGGTGGAGCATCTTCCACACTGTTGGAGAGGAAGTCAACAGACTCCAGGTGAGAGGAAGAATTAGAGAAGGAGGGAAGCCTCCCTCACCACCAAGACTTCTGAGGATGTGGTAGTCCTGGCAAAGGAGTCAGGAGCAGAGAAGGAGGAAGGAGAGGGAGTCACTGGTCAGCTGAGCTGTGGAGGGTAACTTGGGGGCCAGTGAAGGAGCAGGGGGCTGTGGTGTTTGGTCTGAGATCTGTTTGAGGCCTGTGAGGATGGGAGGGGGGCTGTGCTCGGGGAGGGGAGCACAGAACTGAAGGGCTGCCAGTGGCTTGGCTGGACACGGCCAAGGCCCCCACTCTTCCTCAGGCAAGCCCTCACCCCTCACCCTTTTCTCAGTGCCTCCGGCAACATGAGTTCCATGGGTTTTTGAGGACCAGTTAGCCTGGGGTGTTCTTGGGAGCCAAGGTCTCTGGGAATGGAGCCCCAGCAGTGCTCAGAAAGCCGCTTCTGGGATGGGGAGACGATTCAGTGGGTAAACGCTTACTGTGCGGGCATGAAGGCCTGAGTTTGGATTCTCAGAACCCATGGAATAGTCAGGCATAGTGCTGAACACCTGTCACCCCATTGCCTGGGACAGATGCAGGAGGCTCCTGGGGACTTGATGACCAGTCGGTCTAACTAAAATGATAAACTTCAGGTTCCAGCTGTGATGTCATAAGATGGAGAGAAGCAGAGGAGAAATATTCAGATATAAACTTCTGGTCTCCACACATGGGTGGAGGCCTGCACCTATTCACATACACACAGAAAACAAGCATGCATGTACCACACACACACACACACACACACACACACACACACAC
>CABHPQ010195260.1:0-10860 GCA_902168405.1 Peromyscus aztecus | reverse complement strand
TGTGTGTGTGTGTGTGTGTGTGTGTGTGTGTGTGTGTGTGTGTGTGTTGAGTAGCCAGGGAAGCCTTGTTTCAGTCAGTATCAATTAATTCGACCTCAGTGGGATCATGCTACCTGACAGAGACCACTTAAGGGGAGGACTGATTTTAGTTCACTGATTCAGGGGGCTTCAGTCCATTGTGGTGGAGAAAGCATGGAGGTGGAGTATGTGGTGGAAGCTGTTCACATCACAGCAGACCAGGAACCGGGGTTTGGGTACCACTTTCAAAGTGGCCGACTCCTGCCTGCTAGACCCTACTTCCCAAAGGTTCCACAGCCTCCCCAGTAGCTCCAGCAGTTAGTGACCATGTGTGAACCATGAGCTTGCAGACACATTTCAGATTCCATTCAGCACAGGCAGACTTGGAGCAGAGGGAAGAAGCACATGCATGTCCAGGAGGAAGACCTGTGCATGTCCTGGAAGAGGAGCAGGATGGGAAGGGGGCGGGCGGTAAGGAGTAGGGGTGGAGCACGACTCCCCAGAGCTGGTGGAGCAGCACATCTCCCCTGCAGGTGCCTGCAAGGACTTCGCATGTTTCTCAAATCAAGTTGGTTTTATCCTCCTCTTCCCTTCTAATTCCTCTCTCCCTTTCATCTCTCTTTCCTTTCCTCCTTTTCTCCTCTCTTTCCCTCCCTTCCTTCCTTTTGCTTCTTCCAACTCTGTCCTTTATCTTTTTTCTACCCTTCTATCCTTCTTCCCTCTCTCCCCGTTTCCTTCTTCAGAATGGCTGTTTTTGGGATATGACTTTTACTCAGTGGACCTGGTCTGACTTTGTGATTATCAAAAACCCTCTGACTGCAGCTGGAGGGAAGAGTGAGGCCAAGAGACCCACAAGGGAGCTCCCTATGGGGTTCAGAGTACCACAGGGCTCCCCTCAGAGAGGGAGCAAAGGCATGAGAGATGCTGAATTCTGAGCACCTTTTCTAGGTAGAACCAGAGAGGTGAAGGGAAGAGATAAGCTACCATGTAGCTTGAGCACCTGGAAGGATGCAGCTGCCTTGTGCTGAGATCTAGGATGGAGAAGATTCTTGAAGAGCATTTGGGGCCTGATCTGAGGTCAGCTTGAAGCAGGCAGAGTTCACAATGTTGGGCCAGCAGCTGGGTGGGCAGGTTTGGTGTGAGGGAGAGGTCCAGGCAGAGGATCTACTTCTGGGGTCTCACTGACAGCAGAGAGGGATGGGACCTTAGTGGGCAATAACAGATGGAGCCTCATAGTTGGAGAGGCAGGGCTGGGCTCCCACCTCCTGCTCCCACCTCCTGCTGCTTCACAGGTTCTCCTGTGGTTGTCCCATGTCCATTGCTTCCCCAGAATGACAGGAAGAGACCCTAGCCACTGTCAGCAGAGACAATGGAGGCCTATGTGACTGCCTGGCCTCCCTGCAGGACTGCATGAGAAGATAGTACTGGGAAGATGTCTGGACAGGCCTGGAATGTGGGAGTGTGATTACAAGGGTGCCCCACTGGCTGGCCAGGGCCACATTTCAGCAGAATCACCCTCTCGCCCAGTGATCACTGGGGACGGCTCATACTCTTCTTGCTGGGAGAGGCCTGGGCTCTGGGGTGGGGGCCCCATACTCAGTTCTGCCTCCCTGATTCATCCCAGCTCTCCTGGAGGTCTGAGTCACTTTCTTTCCAGGTGAGAGCTACCATCAAGGACAAATCCTTTGGGTTCCAGGGATGGGGAGGGCAAGCATTATCAGTAAGGAAAACTCCCCGTGGGTGTTAGTCTTGGTAGAAGGGAAGGAGACAGCCGCATACACCTGCCTCACATCCCTGTCTGAGTATGGAATGTTCTCATTGTCTCTGTCCATGGGCCAAGAATTCCCAAGGACATCTCCATTTAGCAGGAGTCAGTATTTTGTAGCTTACTGACTTTTCAAATAGTCTAATTTTTTTCAGCTGGGGAAACCGAGGCTCAGAAGACAGGGGCGAGAGGTGAAGCCTGGCTTAAAAGAACTCACCTAGGAGGCAGGGGAGCTGGGGACAGGCCTAGTCTTCACCAAGGGCTTGTCCATTGGCAGTCATGGCTGTCCCCAGGCTGTTGTCCAACATTGCTCTAGACGGGAAAGCCGTGGCCTTGGAGAGGCATGTTCATTGGCCTTGAACTGTAATGAGTGAAGGATACGTGGAGGAACAGGCTGGGGAATGAGTGCCACAGGATCTGGAGCACAGCCCTGATAGGTCTTGGGTGGTCTGGGAGTTAGCCTTAGGTTCATGGACGCAATCAGAAGAATATCAAAGGAGCAAGTTGGGTAGAGGAAGTTCCAGGCAGGAGAATCACCAGAGGAATGGAATGAACCTGTCCTCAGAGGCTAGGGACATAGGGTGGGGAGAACTTCTGGATTGCAGAAGTTTTTGAATTCCTATGGAATGTTCTGGGACACTCTAGTTAGGGGCCTAGGTTGCTGCCTCTTTCCCAGGAAGCCTTCATTCACTAACTCCTCTGGTTCCTAACCCCAGCTGACTTTCTCCCTCTAGTTTGTATTTCAGAAGGATGGTTCCAGTCTTCCTGGGTCATTCCTGCTGTCTTAGAAAGCAGGGAACGGGCAGCTCCCAGGGGGTCTGTACCACACTAGTGGAGACTTTAGAATGTCAGGAAGTTCAGAGGTGCTTCCAAGAGGGATCATCTTAGAAAGAGAGCCATCCCCACAGACAGGTGGACCTGTGCTCTGTGGTGCATGTGGGAATCTGTTCTCCAGAGAGACCAGGGTGTGTTGTGCTGAAGAATTGCAGACAAAATGATTTTCCCTTGTGGTCTTGAGTGCATCCTCTCAAAGGAGTGTTCTGCACCCATCACCAAGAACAGGACTTAGTGCTTTATAAGTCAGGGTTCAGAGAAGAGAGGGTGACCTAGAACCTTGGAAGATGCAGAACAGAGGCTCCATGAGCCACCTCACCCCCGTGTCCACTCAGACACTTTATAACCAGTGTCCTCACACCAGGTCTAACTTGACCTGCCAGTGGGATTTCTCATGAGTCTTAGGCTTCCTTATACCCAGAGGGAAGAAGTCCCCCTCTTCAGGAAGAATATGGTTTTAAGGAAAGCAAACCTGGCACCTGCCAGTGTTTAGAGCATCTAGAAAACTCAGTAAGCAAATGTGATTCTTTCTCAGAGTCTATTCCTAGCGCCATCCATGACTGACAAGATGCAGACTAGTTCTGGCCTTGCCATAGACAGTGCCGGGGTATGAGAACTGAAAACAGGTGATACCAACTCACTTACTTGCATATTTCTGCAATGAGCATGCATGTATGGCACAAAACTGTTACTTGCTACTCCTCCAGTCAACCCGAACCCTGCCACCAAACACGGGATGCACAGCATTGGTAATGATTTGCCTTACCTGATAAAGTTTTGATTATTATTCATTTTGTTTCTTTTTGGTTTTTAGGTGTTGAGACATAGTCTCATGTAGCCCAGGATAGCTTCGAATTCTCTGTGTATCTGAGGCAGACTCAGAATTCTTGATTTCCCTGCCTCTCTTTCCCAAGTACTGGGATGTGGATATGCACCAGCACACCCAGTTTGTTTTTTTAGACAGACTCTCACTGTATATCTCAAGTTGGCCTCAAACTCAAAGCAATCCTCCTGCCTAAGCCTCCTGAGTGCTGGGACTGCAGGTATGTGCCGCTATGTGTGGCTATGAAGTGTGAAGTCTTGATATTGACTCTCAGAAATAGGTGCAGTATAGAAAAGCCGAGGCTAGGGACTTGAGCAACACAGTCATTGAGTGGCCACAAACCAGAACGAAATTATTAGAAACATATTTTGTTGGCAGTGATATGCCAAAGTTATAGAAAAAACGAGAGAGACGGTGAATTACAGACAAGTTCCAGGACATGAAAATATGCTACAGTCACTGCAAGTATCTGGTTCCTTATTCTGAACATTAAAAAGCATACTTTCTTGATAACTGAAAACCTGCTTCTCTCCATTTTTACTAAGTAGTAGTTGAACAAAACCAATTTTGATTGATTATTTGGCTGACCAAATCCTTCTTCTCTGTTGGCTGAGCAGCTCCACTGACTTCTCACTGAGGAGCTTGTCTTTGGGGACAGTGGTGGTGGGAAGGGGGAACACCATAAACTTTCCGTTTGGGACTCAGCCACACTTAGCGTTTCTCACCAGTGGGTTAAATGACATTCATGTCATTTTCCGCATAAGGATAAACACTTTCAGTACTTCAGATGTTCGCCCAACTAAAATAATACGAAAACAACTGCTTTCAATCAGGGCCAACACCGTAGGTGTTTAGTAGACATTTGTGGTTTGCTGTTTCTGTGTACAATATGAAGGAAACTGGGATTGGGAAAACACAGGGTCACTTCTTTCCCAGTCTGTTCACAGACCTCCACATTCCATCATCAGGCTCCCTGGTCAGGGGACCTCAGGCACGTCATGGAATCCCAGCTGCCAGGCACATGCTGGAGTAGGAGGCTCTGGGGCTGACCTCCTCATAGGGGTGCATGCCCTGTGCACCCCTTCTTTGGTGCTCACATCTTGTCTACACCTGGGCCCCGCCTCCTGGCTCTCCCCACCGGTGGCTGCTCCTTTGTCTTCCACACTCCGTCCACTTCCGCCACTTCCTTGACTCCTGGGAGCCAGTCCTCTCCCTCTCTCGTTGTTGACTTCCCATTAGTTCTGCACTAGGTGACCAAAGGGACACTAAGGGACAGAGTTTACCAGGCACACTCTGCTTAAAATCCTCCCATGGCTCCCCAGTACCCTCAGAAAAACAGGTCGACATTAGCCTCAAGAGTCTGTCCTAGCTGCCCCTCATCTTCCGCCGGGATTCTCTGGTCCACTCCTGTGAGATTCCTGGCTTGTGCCTGTGTGTACCTCTGCTAGGATGCTACCTCCAGGATCCACACCCTGTGAGCTCTCACTTTGTCCAGATGCCCTTCCTGCTGTCAGTGGAGAAATCCCAGTTCTATACTGCTTCTCTGCATTTTATCCCTCTCTCTCTCTCTCTCTCTCTCTCTCTCTCTCTCTCTCTCTCTCTCTGTGTGTGTGTGTGTGTATGCATGCACATGTGCACATGCATGCACGCACATGGGTGTGATGTCTGAATCTCTTGCCTACAGGAGAACCATCAGACATGAGAGAGAACTCTGGATGGAGGCCTGTCTTCATATCAGAAGCTGTGGAATGTTTTGGGGTGATGTTGGGACCTGGCTCATGGGCCTGTGGGTTGAGGGAGCAGGTTCCCCTCCTCCTGTGGGTTCTCATGGCACTATAGCCACTGCCTTCTTAAACTTGACCTGCATCTGCGATGCTGCTTTTCTTTGGAGCCTGTGTCTTCTAAGCTAATCCCAGTCAGAGTTCAGCAAGCACTCAGTGGATGCTCTGTCAGGGTATGAGCATTCTCTGTTCCCTACTCTCAGAATACCCCTGCAGCACCCAAGTCTGCTCTCCTCTCCACTTGCCTCAGCTTCCCTAACTCTTGACTCTTGCAGTCTATTGGTGCTCGGCTAGGGTGAGTGGCTTCTTGCCCACTAACCAGCTTCATTGTTTTGCAGGAGGGTTGAGAGTGACTCAGAAACACCATGGAACAGGGCTGGGCTCCGTGGGAGTTCACGACAGATAAGTAGGTGCTCAATAAACACGTGCCAAGCTGAGTATCAGCCAAGCTTGGAGGCAGAAGGATGGACAGGATGACCTGGTTGGAAGATAGTGGTCCTTGGGAGGAGAGAACAGACAGGCCAGATGCCTGGAGTCAAGGTTCATTTTCCAGTCAGGTGGCTCTGGGGAGGAGGCGCTAGGTGTCTGGGACGTTCCAGCCCTGCGATATGGGCTGGGTGCTCTAGATAGGATCCTGGCACTCCCCCGTGGCCTGCCCCCACCTGCTCCTTGGGGCGGGGGCAGCAGGTGGGGCCCACTTATCACCAACCAGGCTAGCGGGTGGAGCCAGCCCGGCTCTGGGGAGATGACAATCATGCCTCTTGCACTCCTCGGTGGAAAATCACCACGTTGTGTGGCCCCTTCCTGGGAATAGGAACAGAGAGGTCAGGACCAGGGTGCCGCCATGAAGCCTGCAGACTGGGAAAGGCATTTGGAACCCCTTCAATGGGGGCAGGTGGGTGGGCCTTCTTGCCACTCCCACATGGATAGGCTTAGGTTGAGCCAGCCTGATCTGAGGGTCAGGGTTCTGAATTTGGGCATTCTAGGGCCTCTGGAGCAAGAGCAGCTTCCTACTGGCCCCTCCACATTTCTAACCACTTCTTTTAAAAATTAAATTGATTTTATTTTAACTGCTACCCCCAAACATAAAATTGTGTGTACTTATGGGGTACCATGGGATGTCTCAATCCTGCGGACATTGTTCAGTGACCACACATGGTTAAACATACAAATTTCCTCAGACACTGATGTTTCTCAAAGGTGAAAACATTGCAGACCCTTTCTTTGGGCTTTGCAAACCACTCAGGACTTAACTTCCTCCCCCTGTCACCCTAACTATGCAGCGGTCCCCAGAGCTTCTTATCCCACACTGCCCAGCCTGGGCCAAACACCATTCAAGTCCCACCTTCTGTGGAATCAACTGTGTTGGTTTTCACATGTGACCAAGAGCCTATGTCCATGAGACTGTGACTTAACATATATCATCATCTCCAGTCCCCATGTCCTCACAGGCGGCAGGCTCTCTTGAGAGCTCCACAGTACTCCATTGCATGTGAGCTGCATTTTCTTCATTGGTTGATGGCACTGGGTTTTGTTTTGTTTGGTTTGGTTTTTGGCTATTGGAAACACTGTAGCAATAATCATTGGGGGTTTCTAGTCACTTTTATTCAGGACTGGAAGTCCCGGATCTGCTCCAGCTCTATTCTTCTGAGTTTTGTTGGACTCTTAGTGTGGATGTGGCCAACTTTTTGGGAAGGGTCAGCTTGGGGACAAAGGACACTTCTGCATGGGGAATCTAACTTATGGCTCCCCAATGGGTCAGGTGAGCAGGTGTTAATTCTTTTGTTTAAACACACAGGCTTCTGAATAATACAGTAGCACACAGAATCTCTGTATGGGATTGCACATACATGTCCACAAATGAAGATCACATCCATCATAGAGTCCCAGTGCACCCCGAGGGACAAAGCCCTACGTGCCCTGGACACCTCCATATCAGATTAGCTTCCTGCATTATGGAAGGGTGAGATGCCGTTCACACTTCCTCCTATTTCTTCAGTGCACTTAAAAGCCACACTTGAGGCAGGATGGAGGACACAGGCTTGCACACCCAGCGTTGAGAAGCTGAGGCAGGAGGATCACAAGCTCTAGGTCAGTGAGCCCTTGCTTTGAGGAGCAAACAAAAGAACCGCACACTTGTGATGAAAGTGTAGGCTTTTACTTCTCTTTCTGTGTAAACATTCTTCTCAGCCCTTGCACAAGCGCTGACATACGGGTGGAGCATAATTTATTAAACCGATGCCCTGTTATTGAAGATAGAAATTGTGTTTGTTTTTCACAACACCAAGCAGAAACTTTTATCCACTTATCTGATGACTTCCCAGAAGTTGCCATGCTGGGTCAAGGGGCAAAGCTTTTTTTAAAAAAAAAGTTTTGGATTCCCACCATCAAGTTCACTATACCATCAGCTTATGTGCTCAACACTGGGGCTTATTTTCTCGTCCTACTGCTGGGCCTGAGTACTATAATTAAAAACGATTAACTAATTTCACCCTTTTTATTTATTCTGTATCATCAATGGCAAACACCTTTGATCTCTTTGTCATTTATATTTTCACTTGTTCTGTGTTATGCTATTCATCTACTTTGGTCCTAGGATTTTTTTCTTTTACATTAATTTTTATTTTTTTTATGAGACATGGTCTGAGGCTGGCTTGGAACTCACTATGTAGCCCAGACTAGCCTCGGTGATCCTCCCGCCTCGGGCTCCAAGTGCTGGGATTACAGATGTGAGGCACCACGCACCTAGCTTGATGTTGGTTTGTAAGAGCTCTTTATATATTAAGGATACGAACTCTCCTTTTACTGGCTGTGCTTTAAGTATTGTTTCCATGTACCTTGCTTGGTTTTACATTCTGTTTTTATTGAGACAGAGGGAAGACAAATTTTAAATAGTTGAAATTTTTCTTTCTAATGGCTTTATTCACTTTTCATTTATGAAAATTCTTCTTTGGTCTAGTTGTTAATTGGCACTTGTTTTCTTCCTTCCCTGTGTCTGTCTGTTTGTCTGGCCTCATTAGACATCTGGCTTTGCTATCATCTTGGAAATAAGAAATGACATTATTTCTGCCTTCAAGGAGCTTGTAGGGAACAGAACAGAGGTTGCAGAGTGACCATTGTCTGTCCCTGTGCCTTGTGTACCACAGATAAGATCTGCCGTAAAGATGGAGGTGTAGCAGAAGGAAGCAATATGGAGGAGATGGGTCTTGTGGAGTGCTGGAGGCCACACTGGGCAGAGATTTTACTCCTTCCTCAACTATGTGCAGAGACTTAGCATGTGGCAGATACTGCTTTGAGAAAAACACAGCCCTTTCAACCTCATAACAGCTTAGCAAATTATTATCACCCTCGTTTTACGGATCAAGAAGCAAAGCACACAGAATGTAAGTAAGTCCTCTGTGTGGGAAAGGTCAGCATTTGTCAGGGCTGGCTGTGCTGTGGAGGAGGCGCTAATGCCCAAAGCTCCAGGGTTTGAGCACTTGAAGGAAGAGTTCCAGGTGTTTCCAACCTTTTGACATGGAGACAGGCTGCTGTCAACACTGCCATCCACATAGTTCACTCTCAAGCGGCTGTATAATCCCCCCCCTCAAAATTTCATGTTTTAAGTAAGTGTGTGGTTTTGTGTTCAGCCACATTATTCACAGCTCAGCAATTGTGGCCCAGGGTTTTGGGGGTCACAGATCAGTCACACCTGGTAGACCAGTAGTTTGAAACTTTCCCTGTTTAGGGCTGAATAGGGGACGTTTTAGACTCTGAAGGCCAAAGAAGGCACTCATGAGACTATAGAGAATTATTTAAAAAGAGGGAAGACATACTTCTACAAGCTCTTCAGCTACAGAATTGAAATTATAATAATGATAGAACATAATTTTAGAAAAACTAGACGCATACTGAGGCAAAGAGTGGGATTTCCCAGGAGTCATGGTGTTTAGCTTAATTAAAGTTTGAAATAAGGGTCTGGGATAGTCAAACCGGTTGAAAGGTTGCCTGTTTAAAGCAGTCACCAGGTTGAGTGCTGAGTAGCAGATATGGGTGGCAGGTGGGGTGTGGGGGGAACTTGGCCTTCAGTCCTCCTGTGACCTGCGACCTTGGTTAGCCCTGTGTGGCATGAGCCTTATTGAGGAATGGTATCTTTGAAGGGCCATGTCACAGAGAGCAGAAGAAGCCAACAGTGGCTGCCCAGGTCTGGCAAGAGGTAAAGGAGGGTTCAGCCCAGAGCCTGGGTGGGAAGGATGCACCTGCTAGACATTTTGTTGCTGTTAAGTTGAGACAGGGTCTCATGTAGCCCAGACTGGCCTCAAATTCACTGAGTAGCAGAGGATGACCTTGAACTCCGGTTCCTCCTGCTTCTACCTCCTGAGTGCTGGGATTGCAGGCTTGTGTCACCACACCTGCTCTGTGTGGCGCTGGGGGTGTCCAACTGAGGGCTTTGTTTTAGACTTTGCTGAAGCGGACGATTAAGGGCGTGTGCTCACTTTTCCCTCAGCTCCATGAGACCGTTCAGAACCTTCAGTGAGGGGTCTTATTTTTCTGAGGCACCAGGAAGACCATGGCCACAACTAGTTTCCAGGTTGCCTGTCATGGTGACAGAAGTCCTACCAGTGGGTTGTCCTCCCTTGGCTGAGAGGCGCTGTCTCCTCTGGACTCCTTTCACAGACTTACAGGACAGACGTAAGAAATCCACCCAGGTCAGTCTCGGCTGTCTCAGATGCCAATGAGCTTCAGGGATAAATGCAGAGCACCTCTGTGCGGATATGGTCACTTCTCCTGTCCCCAGGGCCAGAGGAACTGAAGGGACCATGGTTAGAGGGCAGTGGGAAAGTGGCCAGCACTGGACAGAAGGAATGTCATTCCTCCGATACGCAGATAGGCCCCTTTACCTGTCCCCACAGGTGAGGTGTTCCTGTTTGAGTCTTAGCATAAGCCTGACCTCAGATGGAGCTCTAAGCTCCCTGCCCCAGTGTGTGACTTTTCCTGGGGAGACGTGAACAAACATGCATTCATCTCAGACAGAGCAAAGAAATGATTCCACCCAAATCTAGCTTAGCGAACCACTGGGGTTCCTTACAGCATGAGTGACTCAAAGACAGCATCACTGAAAAGCCCAACCCAGCACAGGTGACAAGGCAGAAAAGCTGTTTCCCCACAGGACTTGCAGGCAACCTGCTGGTGGGACAGTCTCCTGTCCTCAGCAGTTAGGGGCCTTGTGGATCCTGTAAGTTTTAGGAACCTCCTAAGACTTCTCAGTTTTTGTTTCTGTTTTTTTATTTTCCTGGACCTTGTACATTTTACTTCCTGAATCTTAAGGAGGTTCTTTCCAGGAAGGTGTGTTTCAATTTGGAGGGAATAGCTACATGACACCCAGGCTCAGTGGACTCAGAGGTGGGGCAGCTCTGTGGGGTTCTGAGGCACCTCACTCCACAGCTTCAGTCTTCTTTCCAGAGGGTGGGCCATGGGATGGTGATGGAAGCTCCTGGATGGAGACCCAGACACAACCTTCTCTCCAAGCACCAGCTCAGCCCAACGACTGGGCGACTCCATCAGAGTCCATACCGGGTGCCTAGGACGCACCTGCTCTTCTCTGAAGTGGACAAAAAAGCGGCCGAGAAGGTTCTACAGGGCAGAGTGGAAACACGCAA
>CABHPQ010195259.1:4158-22407 GCA_902168405.1 Peromyscus aztecus | reverse complement strand
TGTGTGTGTGTGTGTGTGTGTGTGTGTGTGTGTGTGTGTGTGTGTGTTTGTGTGTGTGTCTACAAACCACAATGCACGTGTGGAATCACGCACATTCTGTAGAAGTCCATTTTCTTCTTCCACTATGTGGGTTCCATGCATCAAACTCAGGTTCCTTTACCCTCTGAGGAATCTCACTGGCCCAGGAACCACTGAGAATCTGGGAGGCAGAGCAAGGCCGTCTTCCCTGTGGATTAAGTAGATAGGACCTTGTGTAGTGGTTTGAATGAGAATGGCCCCCATAGGCTCATATGTTTAAATGCTTCGTTCCTAGTTAGTTGAACTGTTTGGAAAGGATTGGGGTTGTGGCCTTGTTGGAAGATGTGTGTCACTGGAGGTGGGCTTTGAGGTTTCAAAAGCCCATTCCAAGCCCAGTCTCTCTCTCCCCGCTTCCCCCTTGCCCCCCCCCACCTGCTGTCTGTAGAACAAGATGAGCTCTCAGCTACTGCTCTGGTGTCATGTCTGCCTGCATGCCACCATGCTCCCTGCCATGATGATAATAGACTAACCCTCTGAAACTGTAAGCAAGTCCCAAGTTTATGCTTTCTTTTAAAAGCTGCCTTGGTCATGGTGTCTCCTCACAGCAACAGAACAGTATGTCAGACATCTTGAGACTTACAAAAAACCCAAAGTTAGAGTGAAGAGGCAGAGCTGAAGGATAGTTTGACAGAATTGGGATAATAATGAGGAGTCGGGTTATAGGTATGGGGGGAAAAAAGCAGAACCTCCATACCATGAAGGATTCTAGAATGTGAGACGGGCAAATACCAGGGTAGAGAGATGGGACAGGGTGAGATGCTGCAGCCTACACTCTGAGGGGTTATCTTAGATGTCATCATTTCATGTAGCTATGAGGTCCAATGACTCAGCCTTAAGGAACAGCTGTCATGGGAACAGAATTCTTTCTCCATGGA
Source organism: Peromyscus aztecus (assembly GCA_902168405.1). Classification (NCBI taxonomy): domain Eukaryota; kingdom Metazoa; phylum Chordata; class Mammalia; order Rodentia; family Cricetidae; genus Peromyscus; species Peromyscus aztecus. The sequence continues at coordinate 21,454 of CABHPQ010195259.1, read as the reverse complement.
TCCCATGATACTCATCTAAGCCACCCTCTGGTCAACTGGGAACACAGGGTAACAGGAGCAAGCATCAGACACGTCTGCTTTCTCTGGAACTATGCGTCCTGGATGGGAGCCAATGCACAAACAATTGTTGACAGGCTCTGTCATCAATCTTAGTCCAGGGATGAAATGTAAACCTGGTGGATGGGCAAGGCAAAGCCACCAGATGCATGAGTCAATTCACCCGCTTTAAACAAAGGCTCAGGAATAAGAAAATGTACTTCACTAAATCCAGTTCAAACAAAGAAATATTCTACGTTCATAGTTAGATACCGAGGGCTTACCCGAAGTCAGACTCCAGCAGAAATTAACTGCCTTTGGAGCTTGGGTTGGGAACAGATTTCTCTGCTGGCAGGACCTGTACTAAGCTTTTTCACATAGATGCTGTGGATTTGAACTCAGGACCTCATGATTTTGAAGTGCTCTTATCCAATGAACCATCTTCCCAGCCCCTAGGAATCAAACTCTTCAGAGAACTAACAAAAGCAAAATATAATTAATAGCAATAACATTAATAATAACAACAAATTGAAGTAATAACCTAGACCCAAACCTTGGTGACTCCAATGAAAACCTTCAGATCAGGCTATGCCAGGAAGAGAGGGGTCAGTAATCGGGAGCAGCAGCAGCAGCCTGGAGCCTGGGAAAGCTAACAAAAGTCCTAGTCAGTTGTCCCTGCCTTTACTGAGCTGGCACCAGCTGCACAGGCAACAGGGCTTAAGTTCTGTAAAGCAGAGAGAGCCACAAAGGGAGTTGAGGTCCTTGCCACTGGCCACTCTAGCAAGGTCAGCCAGAAGATGCTCAGCAGTTTGTACCTGGCACTGCACTGACCTTTGGGGCTACTCCTTCCTCCATTGTCCTTTAGACCCCACATCAATGTCCCATGGGGTCACTCAGTGAAATTCAGTTTTCCCAGCGTAGCTGAGTGGTCACAGTACAAAGCCATCATAATAATTCAATAAGAGAGAATAAAAGCAAAATGCACCCAGTAGTTGAATCGTAAATTTTCAGAGGCCAACAAATTAAACTTAATGAAAGTAAAAGGGAAGAACTAATACAGACCAAAGCAAAACTTAATAAATTAGGAAATGAAGACTCAATAGGCGTGTTAAGCAAAGTCAAGTGTTTATTTGTATAAAGTAAGAAATCCTGTGGCTGCTTATAAAACAAAAGGCTTCTCACAAATTAATGAAAATAAGAAACAGCCCAAAATCCTAGAAAGAGTGATTTCTAAAATGAAGACAGCAATAAATTGGAAATTGAAATAAATAAATACTAGTTTCAAAAACCCAATAAACTTAATAATCAGATATTTCAATACATGCTCACTCAAAATCAAAAGTCGTCCCAAAATTAACACCACTATCATGATGAAGAAGCTATATCATGTTCATGAATCAGAGGATTCAATGCCTCCTCCCAAATGACCTACAGATTTAAGATAACTCAAATCAGGGTTGGAGAGATGGCTCAAAGGTTAAAAGCATATGCTGTTATTGCAAAGAATCTGAGTTCAGTTCCCAACACCCATTTGTCACTCCAAATCCAGGGGGCCCAACACTCGTTTTTTGCCCCAAGGGCACTGCTCTCATGTGCCCATACCCACAGAGATATATACACATGCCTATAATTAATTTTTTTCTTAAAATAAACTAGATGTGCTGGTGCACACCTTTAATCCCAGTACTTGGGAGGCAGAGGTAGGTGGATCTCTGAGTTTGAGGCCAGCCTGGTCTACAGAGCTAGTTGTAGGAAAGCCAGGGCTACACAGAGGAAGCCTGTCTTAGAACCTCCTCCAACAAAGAGGGTTTTTTTGGGGGGGGGTCTTAAAATAATTTAACTCAAAATCTCAGCTGAGTATTTTGGGATCAGGGCATGAGGAAGAGATAGTAGAAACTGACTGGTGAATTTTAAAATTTATTGGGGAAAAAAAATCAAACCGACAGTATCCAAAGCATTTTTTTTTAAATGCAATAATGTAAGGGGGCTGGGTGATCTTGTTTTATGGCTGAAAAAAAAAAAAAAAAACGGTAAGAACTGAGCCTGTGTGGGATGTTGTGAAAACAAATGTGCCGATCAATGGGATTGAGATCTGCCAGGTGATGCCCCACAGAGGCACTAGGGATGTGATGTTCTCAACACTTTGCACTAGGACCGTGGGATATCTTTACACAAAACCAGCAAGGCTTGGTTCCTAACTCAGGCCATAAAGAATTAGCATGGAGCCAATCATAGACTCACATGTGAGTGACAGTGTCCTGAGGCTTCTAAAAGAGAACACAGAATCCTGGAGTCATTGCATTAGGAAGGCTTCTGAGGTCCCCAAAAGCAAAAGTAAAAAGTAAAAAGAAAATTGAAATCAAGCAAAAGGAAACATCTTGCTATTTGAAAAACATTTTAAGGAACTCAAAAGACGAGCTATAGCAGATGTGCTGCTAGGCCACATAAGAGATTCTTTTCCTAATATGGCAAAGGCTGCGTGAAAATGGATACATTGTTTGAACAAACACAGCCTAAAACATAGTATTGGTGAAGAGGGGTGTGTACTTGCTCAAATAATCAGACATCAGGAATATGCAAATTAAAACCACAACCAGACATTACTATATGAATACTAGAACAGCTAAAGTTAAAAAGAAGTATCGCCAGCGGGAGCGAGAGCGTGGACCGAGTGCAGCCCCCACTCTGAGCACGGGCATGGACCAGATAAGGTCAGAACCATTTTGGAAAAAGTCAGTTTCCCATAAATTTTTTTATCCTTTCCATTCCATCCCTGAGTGACAAATTGTTCATACTAAGACATACATGCAACATATCCACATACAACATGTGTGTGAAAGCTTCTGGCAGTTTTGTTTGTAACAGCCCCTGGATTCATTCCCAAGGCCATATGTTAGTATGACCACAGACTTGGTGGCTTGTTCTCACAGTTTTGGAGATCAGAAGTCCATCCCCCGTCTGTGGCTGAAAAGCAGGTGGTGGTGTGTTGAGTCTGTTTCTTCTCTGCCAGCCTCCAGTGCTGCCAGCATCCCTTCGAGAGCGGCTGCATCACTTCATCTCCTTTGGACTCCTTTCTGCTGGGTCTTCAGCCACCTGCCTACCTCTCACAAGGATACCTGAGATTGCAGGGCCCACCCCATAGGCCAAGGTACCTCCCCCCACCCCGCCCCTCACCCATCTCAAGATCTGTAGTTTAATCCTCTCTGTGAAGTTTTCTCTGTAGTAACATTTACAGGTTCTGGGGATTAGTGTGAATGTCTTTAGGGGAGTGATTTTGTTTTTGAGCTGGTCCTCAGCAAGAGCAACAAGTGTTCTTAACCACTGAGCCATCTCTCCAGTCCCAAGAATATGCCTTTAATTTCTTGGACACCACATAAAAATTTGACAAAAGAGCAGAAAAAGGGAAACAAACAGACAAACAAAGAAAAGGTACTCGTGAGTAGGCCATGGACTATTCCAGAAAGCTGAGATAGGTTTGGGAATCTAAGAGAAAGAACAGAGAGCTGAGAACAGGGCTCAGAGATAGAGCAGTCGCCTAGCCTGTGTGAGACACTGGATTCAAGCCCAGCACTACGCTGGGAAAAAATAAGGAAAAGGAGGGAGGAGGAAAGAAGGGAGAAAGGAAGAAAAGGAAGAAGAGGAGGGAGGGCAAAGATGAAGGAGGGGAAGGAAAAAGGAAGGGAGGGAGGAAAGAGAGAGAGAGAGAGAGAGAGAAAGAGAGAGAGAGAAAGAAAGGGAGAAAAAAAGAGAAAGAAAGCCGAGCACATCACACACTGTTTTTTCTAGGAACTTAGGGGAATGAGGCAGGAGGGTTACTTGTGCCCAAGAGTTTGAAACCAGTCTGAGGAACAAAGTAGATCCTGTTTTTAGAGCAATGCAAGACAAAATGGGGGGAGGCGTCCCCACAAGGGGTACCCGACACAAATGACAAAGGATGGGTTGTCAGCTTGATGCACCTGGGAAGATGGAACCTCCCCCGAGGAACTGTCTCTATGGGATTGGCCCAGAATGACCTGCATTTGCATATTAGTACTTAGCAACCAGGTCCTGAGGTAGTTGTCTCAGATTGGGTTCAAGTCCCACACCACACTGAGAAGAAAAAAAAATGGAAAGGGAGGGAGGGAGGAAGGAAAGAAGGAAGAAATGACTGTCAATTCCTGATCTACTTTGTGAAGTAGAGTCTACAACTCCCCTTGCCTCAGTTTCCCACACAGGATCCTAGGAAGCCTGGAGCATCCACCTGAGCCTCTCTGTCAGTCAGCTAAAGCCTTAAGCTTCTGTGTAAGAGGTCCAGCATAAAATGTTTCAGCCATTAGCTACTGTTCCCATCCTAGATGAGAGCCACGGCATTGTGGAACAATGTGGAGACAAGCCCCTCTGTGCCCTAGCTAACCCCCAGAGGATCAAGTGTGACAGTAACAAAAGGTGTTTAAGCCACTAAGCTTGGGCTTAGAAAGTCCAAACCAGGACAGCTGTTTCTAAGGACTCAGCGAAGGTAAAGATGGCATTTCCCATCAGGAAGGGAAGGGCGGGATCTCTGGCGAATGCTGCTCCCACAGTTGGCTTCGTTTTAATAGAAATTGTGGTTGGGGGCCAGCGAGACGGCTCTGCAGGGAGAGGGCTTGCTGTCGAGCCTCATGGCTTGAACTCAATTCCTGGGACCCACATGGTGGAAGGAAAGACCCAACTCCTGAAAGTCGTCCTCTGACCGCCACACAAACACCATGGCGTGTGCACACACACACACCCATAACTAAATAAATGTCAAAAATTTCAAACGTACATTCACACTGTTAAATCGTTATAATCAAAGGCAAAAAGCTAGAGAGAGCAACACGGGAGCATTTTTGTAACAAGAATGTGGGAGTCAATATTCTGTCTATAAGGAGCTCTTAAAACCAGTAAGAGAATGAATAGCTTAATTATAAACATTGGCAAATTAACAGCAGGCATCTCACGAAATGAGAAAAACAAAAACAAAAAACCCCCAAACCAAATCCAACCCTACAAATACATCCAAACGATTGGAACTCAGTGCAAAACGAGAGCTCCTCCACAGAACAGGCTGGCGAAGGTTGAAAGGAAGGGCCCTGTCCCGAGCCTGGGCCCTTTCCGAACTCGGTTTGAACGTAAATTGGTGCGGCCCTTCCCCGGCTTGTCGTCTGTCTCCATTAAGTCTTAAGATTGTGTAAGTCCTCTGACTCCATGTTCCGACTTCTGGGACAGAAAGTTTCCTACAAAGAACCGGAGGGCTCTGAGTAGAGCGATGGGTGGACACACAGCTCTGGGCTGTCCCCTCCCCAGGCCTCACTAGGCTGACATCAAGTTAAAAGGGAAGTGTCAATGAACAAGGAGATGACAAGGCCATGCAGTTGCCAGCAGAGCCTCAGAAGCTGGAGATACACGAGCAGAGAAAACGAAAACTGGATGCGCGTGCCCAGCTTTGCTTCCCCCCAGCCTCACCTCACTGCAGGCGAGGACGGTTGTAAAAGGCATGAGCTCACCTCACTCGAGCTTGGCACACTGGAGGTTGGGGCAGGAAGGTTGCAAAGTTCAAGGCCTTCCTGGCTACACAGTGAGACCTTGAGTCGATTCACTCGGGCAGAGGTGAGAGGAGACAGGGAAGGGTTGTGTGCCTCCAGGCTGGCAGATGATAGAGGAGGGTAGTCACTCTGCAGATCTCAGGAGGCTGGGAACTCACCTGAATCCTCCAGACCCAGGTACTATTGGCCCCAGGTGCCTTTGGAAGCAGATGAGGGAGGAATGTATGTGGGAAATGCCTGAGCTTGGGAGTTAAGACGCGGTTTTGTACAGTCTGGAGAATGATCTACTATAGCCCATTTTTGGCTTTGAATAGTTAAGTTTATTGAATATATAGCAAGCCAAAGTAAAGAGTAAATAGCAACGGATAGATGATAGATTGACAGAGAGAGTAAAATATGTTTCAATTGTTCCATCCAGCGAAATGGCTGGAGAGGACAGGCTAGATCAGTCAGCTGTGGCCCCTGATAAGGAGAGCTCCAGCAGAGCAGTCTTCCTTCTGGTGAGGTTTCCAAGATAAAGAACAAATAACCACAGGAAGGTGATGTCATCAAATCGGGGTGTCTTAGAAACACTCAGCAGAGCCAGGAACTTGAAGCAGTCACCTGGAGTTCGAGTTGAGCTTTTCCTCCAAGGCTGAACTCCCAACTTCCCTTTCCCACGGCAGGCGCTTTTACCTCATGGGCTGAACAGTGGTGACCTGAGATGGGTTGGCTTCTAGTGGGTCTCAAAGACACGCTGTTTTGACTCTTGCTCTGTTCTCTGTTCTCTTCTGTCACAGAGTTAGAGAGGCCAGCCCATCGACAGACAGGGGGCCTTGGAAGGCACTTTCAGACAAACAGGGCTTGGGTCTGAAATGGGTCGGAGCCACTGAGCCAGCTTCTCAATGCCCTCAACCACCACATGGGCATTTTAGTAATGTATGAGCATTACAGACCTGCTCAGGTTTCTAGGTCTCTTCCCCACACCTGTGCTCCTGTCTGCCTGCCTCTCTCCACTGTCTCTGATGACAGCAGGTGTGGAGACCGATTGTGGGCACTTCCTGATTTATAGCCATGTCCTGCCAGGTTCATCCTCTGCAATCACCTTGTCTTACCCTCTGCCTTGCAATCTCCCTCTTCTGTGATAGCACGTAGAGTCCTTCCAGGTGACCCAGGATAATCCCTTCACCTCAAAACCCCGGGTTTAGTGTTAACTGAAAAAACCTCTTTACCAAATAAATGTAAATGTGTAGGCTCCATGGACTGGGATATAGGTATCTTTTGAAGGGCCATTTTTAGCCTTCCACATATACTGACTAAAGTGTATCAATTTTAGAATATTTAAAAATATTTACTATTATTTTAGATGTATTTTTGTTTATGTGTGCATGTATGTTTGCTCGTATGTGTACGTGTATGCAGTGCCCATGGAGGCCAGGAGAGGGCGTTGGGTCTCTTGAGCTAGAGTTTGCTGGCGTTGGTGAGCAGCTGCATGTGGATTCTGGGAACCAAATCTGGGCCCTCTGAAGCGCTAAGCCACCTGTCTCTTCAGCGCTCTCCCTGCTCCTTTACATGGAGTTTTGGGGTTGACTTCCTTGCTCTGTCAGTGATAAGATGGGCATTTTGGCCTTGGGTCACTTCTTTGTGTTCCCTTTGCCTTTCCACTTCCAGTTTTCTGGATGTTCCATGTTGTTCTTGGGTTGTTCCCTGTTTAACCTAGATATAGATTTTTGTTTTACTTCCCTAAGGTTTGTGACTCAGCATGCCTGAGTGTGCTGAAGGGGAAAGCCGGAGTTTGTGTTAATGTAAGACAAAGCAAGGGCTGGGTGAGTGACACACACTTTTAATCCCAGCACTCAGGAGGCAGAGGCAGGGGGATCTCAGTAAGTTAGAGGGCAGCCGGGTCTACATAGTGAGTTTCAGGCCAGCTCGGACTACACAGTGAGACCTTTTTCCTTTTTTCGTACATATATGCACAAGAACACATATGTGTGCAAAAGGATGGAAGTCACTGAATGTTCATCAACAGATGAGTGTGTAAATTAAACCAAAAGTATACACACAAAAAATATTATAGTGTCTTGAAAAGGATTCTGATAAGCTTGCACAGGGTGGTTTTGAGGACATTACACTAAGTGAAATAACTACCCCCAAAGGACAAATACTGTACAATTCCATTTGTATGAAATACCCACAAGAGTCAAATATATAGAGATGGGAGGGATGTTTGTGGCTGGGGACCAGAGATGGGAAGGAATGCTCAGCTACTTTCTGATGAGTTCAGAGTTTCGACTTGAGAAAATGATTGTCTCTCCAAAGTTGAACACTGATGGTGAACATAAAGCATTGTGCGCATGCTCGAAGCTGGAACAGCAAACACAGCAATCTGATGTTGTGCACATTTACTGCAATAAAAATCAATTGTGGCTTAAGCTGAGCGTGACGGCACATGATATTTGGAAACTGAGGCAGGGGGTGGGAGATTGCTGCAAGTTTGAAGCCAACCTGGGCTACATGGTTAAGTTCAACCTTGAGTTGCTCAGGGAAACTTTGTGTCTCCAGTTTCCTCTGGCTTTGCTGCTGGGTCTTACGCCCTGGAAAGTGAAGAATTCAGACGGAACACAGTGGTGGCTCAAACAGTCAGGAGTTGAGTGAGGACAAGCATGACAGTTATTGTTAAGGGGCTGACTACTGGGAGTTCAACCATGTACCAATTAGAATGGGGGCAGCACAAATTGGACCCGGTGTTTTTCTTTTATTTTTTGGTGGAGGTGCAAGGGTGGGAGGGTGGACCTGGGAGGAATGGGAAGCAAGTGTAATCAGAGTACATTGTACTAAATTCCCAAATAATTAATAAAAATATTATGTTGGGAAATAGAGTGAGCGTGAACAAGCACACGCTGTGTAGGAGAGGGAGTGAGCTAAGTTGCACCAGCCTCTCCTGAGGCATCCCCAGAGTGGCACTTCTAGGAAAGTCTCATGTTTTTCTCAGAAATCCATTTTTCTCAGAATTTAGTCTAAGATTCAAGAAGATGTATAGGGCTTTAGTATTCCAAAGCTGAAGAGTTCACTAAGGGAGAGAACAAAACCCTCTGCTCATGTTTCCCTGGAGAGGAAGTTGCTTGAAGTTGCTTTAACCTGACTTCGCTAGCATAGACCACTGTCAACTATTGTCTCTCACATCCTGAGCTGACCCATCTGGAGTCGACCACTATCACTGCCTTTGTGTCGTCACTAAGAGCCAGTTTGCTACCATTATCTACACACCCTGTTCCAGGGCCTTGGGTTAGCTCACCCTTTGTTCTTTATGTTCTGTCTTGGGTGCCTGTCTGTCAGTTCCTCCTGGAACTGACCTCTTGCCTAACAGCCAGAAGTTCCTGGCTCTAGTACAGTGGTTCTTAACCTGTGGGTCACGACCCCTTTGAGGGGGAACATCCCATTCACAGGGGTCACCTAAGACCGTCAGAAAGCACAGATATTTACATTATGATTCATAATAGTAGTAAAATTACAATTACGAAGTAGCAATGAAAAGAATTTTATGGTTGGGGGGTGGTCACCATAACATGAGGAATTGAATTAAAGGGTCACAAGGGAAGGCTGAGAAACACTGGCTTAGTACAACACATGTTCCATGCCCGACTCACTGTAGACCGAAGAAATCATAACAATATTTTATTTTTAGTTTCCATAGCTGATGCTATTGAAAAGCCAGCGCAGAACATATCTGGCCTAACGAGAAGATAATTCAGTGAACAGACATTTGCTCACGACTCCCCAGGAAGAGTTTATGAAGCTCCACACGGAGCATAAGGTGACATGAGCTCACAAGACCCTGAAGGAGCTTGGGAACCGACACATGGAAGCTGAATGGCAGATGGGAGCCGCAGACACACAGCCGACGGCACCCGTCCTCGGGGACACCCTCACAGAAACAGAGGTGCCTCGAGACGCACGCTTCCTTGGAGGGAGTCCGAGGTTCTTCCGTGAATTTGGGCGAGAATTAGTAAGTGTATTGACAACGCTGGGCAAATAATACACACGAGGTATCCACAGCAGGAGAGACTAGAAGCTGCTGGGAGAGAAGCTGGTCCCATGGTGCTCTCTGTCTCACATCTGGCAACATTGACTCAACTCTGTTAGAAGATTTGTGGGGGGCAATGTTTGGACAGTATAGCAGCACCCCCTTCCATCTGCCATAGCAGGAAGTAAAAGTTTTTAAATCTGATCTGTCTAGAAAACAGAAATGCACAAATTGTTGAGATATATCTATCTATATATATATATATATATATATATAGATAGATAGATAGATAGATAGATAGATAGATAGATAGATAGATAGATAGATACATAGTTAATTGCCAGAACAATCACCTTAAAGATTGCAAATGTTCTGGAAGGGGGGAAATGGAGAAAGGCAGTGAATTTTCATCAGATTTTATGATTGTTTCTTTTAAGATAGAGTCTCACTGTGCAGTCCTGGCTGGCTCGGAACTCACTATGTAGACCAGTTTGGCCTTGAACTCAGAGATCTGCTAGTTTCTGCCTTCTGAGTGCTGGGATTAAAGATCACCAGGAGCAGCCATCACTAGAATTTTGGCTTGAATTGTGTGTGTATGCTTGTTCATAGTGTGTGTGTGTGTGTGTGTGTGTATGTATGTATTCACGTATGGAGGCCAGAGATCAAAGTCAGGTATCCTTTTCTATTGTTCTCTACCTTATTTTTTTGAGACAGAGTCTCTCACCAGGGTCTCTCAGGAGCTCACCAATTTAGCTAGACAGGCTGGCCAGTGAGCTCCAGGGATCCACGTCTTTGCCTCCCTAGGTACCCACAGTTAGCAGGCCTTTTGCATTGGTCTGGGGAGTCAAAGCACGGGTCCTCATGGTTGTGTGGCAAACACTGTACAGACTGAGCTGTGTCTTGAGCCCTGGACTTGACTTTTGAAATACTTAAAGGGGTCAGGATGCGGTTCAGCGGTAGAGCATTTACTTCCAGTTGTGAGTGAGGCTCTGGATTCAAGTCTCCAGCACCACTAAAATTATGTTTAGCACATTGTTCTGGCTTGAGGAAATGTTTTGTTCTTAAAAACGTAAAGATGTTCATTGCGGTATTGTTGATGAGGAAAAACGGCTATCTGAGGAGATGGTGTGTGGTGCGTCCCGAATGCTGTCCCTCTGCTAATAAGAGTCACAGTTTCAGAAGACAACAGGAAACAGACTCTCCTTTCCCAGGAGCTGGGCTGGGACTTTGCACCTCCCTCTCCATGCTGGGGTTGTGTGTGGCTTGAGCTGCTGCAGGTCTTGTGCATGTAAGTTCATGTGCAGCTGCTGTAAGTTCATGTGCAGCTGCAGGATGTATCTGGACCATATTTGATGGGTTAAAAGAAAGAAGGATGCATGCCGTTGGGGAAGTTGGGGTGTGTGGATGTGGGAAGAGGAGGAGAGTACAATCAAAATACATTATATGGAATTTTCAAAGAACTAATAAAAATGGAGGAGGGTAGTCCTGAAAGTGAAAGGAAAAAAAAACCCACCAGATAATCTTTGTATAGTTAGCTATTGTCACTTTGGTTTATTAAAGTGCTCAATTTCCTGTATGAATTCTAAAACTATAGGTTTGAAAAGCTAGATAAAATAAACCCACAGATTTGATCCTGATAATTTTCAAGAAAGAAAAGATTTTTTTAAAAAGATTTTTTTTTAAATATTAAAAAGGAGAAGACCATGGAAGAAGATTCTAGATGCCTAGGCAGATTCCTAATTCACAACATGGTAGACATTCTGGGGAAGGACAGAAACTTCTAGATGGAGCAGGAGGCAATGCTTAGTCCTGGTGGGTAAGGTGGGCTCAGGGGGACTTCAGTAGGAGTCCTGATGTTGTGACAACACAGTGACTGTTATTGGGTGATACATAAAGAGGCAGGCTTGTTGGGCTATGTGCCGTGGCACCACCACGCTTCTGTGACAGACAGACGTCTGCTTGAGGAAGGGCTAAGGGGTGAGGTGTCTCACTTCATCACAGTCCGTTCTTGTGCCAGTCACAGAAGGCATGGCACACTTCCAAGAGATAGCATTAGTCCACTTCTGACCTACAGCCTCCATGACCCACTTACCTTCTCCTAGGCCTCATCTTTTAAAGTTACCATACTTCGGCACCACCTCCGCCAGCACGTGAATTTTGGGGGAATTGGTCATATCCAAATCATACCAAAGGGCCACAAGATGGGCAAGACTCCAGAGTCACAGAAAAATGGGAAGACCTATCTGGCAGGGAAAGAGAGGGGATGGTAGTGAGAATCCACCTACCTGGAAAGGGGTTCAGAGCTGTGCTAGAGAAACACAGGCATTTCCTGGCTGCGCAACCACATCCAACCACTCAGTGCCATCCCAGGGAGTCTGCCAGCTGTGTGATTATTCTAGAAATATCTGCATGATCTCTCTCCAGACCTTTTCAGCTTGGCGGCTGGCTAGCTGCCAAGGTTAGGCTCAGCGTAGCTGGAGTAGTTGGGATTAGGGATGAGTCTGAGGACAGGTTCAGCAGTGAGTCTGAAGCCAGGGTTAAAGTTTAGTGTGAGGCCATGCTTGAGGTTCATTCTGTAACTGAGGTTCAGGTTTATCAGCACACACTGGTTTCTGATTAGATCCCATTTATTTCTTTGTCACTTACATGTGTGAAACAGCAAAGTTTAGCCAGATGGTCCCCTCTCTGCCTCTGCCTTTCTTCATCTCTGTCTTCCTTGGTCTCTTCCAGCTGGATGCCCCCCCTCTCTTATCCCTCCACCCACACACATATAGAATCTTTCTCTTCCAAGTCTCCACCTAGCTTCTCACCCCATTCTCTTATTTTGATGGGGAATGGGGAGAGGCCTCACTATCATCAGCCCAGGCTAGCCTTCAACTCACTAGCATGCCTCTGCCTTTGCCTCCTGGATAGTCTCACCCTATTCTTATTAGCTGGGCCCTCAGGCAATGGGTGTCTGGCTTGGGCTGTGAGGAAGGGGCCATATCTTGGGAGGAGGTGGTGGTAAGGCTGCCATCACCTGCAAGAGGCAGCTGGGGTCCCTGTCCCCTTGGCCATCCCCACATCCCCACAAGCAGCAGCCAGTGCTTACTCCCTTATCCATGCTGGGATTGCTGCCTTACTCAGCACCCTGGAATCCTGGCCCACACAATACCTGGGCACTTTCGAGGCAGGTAAGTGAAACTTTAATCCCAGTGTTCCTTTGGTTCCTGATCCCCCCAGCCACCATGGTCTCAGTTGGGCCACTCCCTTGCCATGTCCCCAACAAGCCACTGAAGGACTTACCATCCTGCTCAGCTCAGCCAGCTAGGTGCAGGGTGGAGGGAGTGTGACAGCGGGGACCACAGAGCCAATAATGTATCCTCGTCACTGCCGCTGTCCTGGGTGCACACCTTCCTGGCAATGGGTCTTGGGCTGCCTTCCAATTTGGCTGTCTTCCTCTTAGCCTCCATTCATGCCTTGACACGCAGGAGTTTCAGGAGCATTCTGCAGATGCAGAGCCCAGCCTGGTTCCAAGGCAGTCCAGGGAGGGAGGGACCACATTCCCTCCTTCAGTTGGCTCCCCTTCCCCTCCCCTCCATCTCCCTCCCCTCCCCTTCTCTTCCCTTCCTCCTCCTGTCTTCCTCTTTATCCTCATCTTCCCTTCTTTCTCATCTGCTCTTCCTCCTACATCCCTCCATCTTCCTCATCCTCTCTCTTTGTTTTCTGTTTTCCTTTACCTCCTCTTCCTTCTCCTTTTCCTCTTGTATCTTTTTCTTCCTCACCTTCCTCTCCCACCTGCTCCTCTTGCTCATAGTCCTCTTACTTCCCCCTCCCTCTCCATTTTCCTCCATCTTCCTCCTCCTTGTCCCCCCACCGTCCTCTCTCTCCTTTTGTTTGCCCACACATCCTGTCTCTTCTGCCTCCCACCCCCATCTTTCCTCCGCCCCTTTACTTCACATGGTGTCAGTACACCTCCATCTCCACCCTTGCCTGGTCTCCAACCCCCATGCCTAACTCCACTTCTGTATCTTTCATTGCTTGCACATCCCACCCTCCCCCCCACATCGTCCCAGAGCAGATTTCCTTCCTGAATTCTTTCACAACAGAGACCCACCACAGATAGCCACTGGTAATGATGATAATTTGAGAGTATGGCCCTTCCTTAGTGTCCTTCACCCAATTATCTCCCTATAGGAAATCTCGTCACTGAATCACTCCTTGGATTGTGCCCTAATGAGGCAGGGACCGACACAATGTTAGTTGCTGGGAATGTATGAGTAAGACAAATACCCGTCCTCTGAGAGTTTACGATGGGAGGAGGTGGGCCCAGAACCCAGAGCTGAAAAGACTGAGTAACAGTGTACTGTAACAGTTCAAGGTAATTAATCCCAGAGAAGGGCTGAGGTGCAGGCCCCACTCGCCTCTCTGAGACAAGGTCACAAAACTCACTGCGTAGCTGAGAATGACTTTGAACTTCTGATCCTCCATTTCTAGGTGCTAGGATTACAGGTGTGTACCTCCACGCCTGTGTTATGCTGTACTTGGGGGCACCCCAGAGCTCCATGGGAGGCAAGCACTCTGCCAGCTCAGCTCCAGCCCTGGCCTGCTCTCTTGAAGATGAGGAGTTTGTGATAGAAGAAGCAACTGCTAAGGACTTCTGGGGTCTGTAGATGAACTGTGTGATGGTGAGGAACAGGATGTCCAGCTCAGAGAAGACAGCTTCAAAGAGGGGACATAAGAGCCCCAAAAAATCGGCGTATGGAGACCTTAGTGATGATACGTAAACACAAAGGAGAAAAAAGTGAGAGGCCACTTGGGCCCAGATGGACTTGGACTTGAACTCTTGGCAGTTAGAGAGCCACAGCAATTTCTTCAGCATGGAATGATTGGGCTGCAAAGTGATTACCAAGAAGCAAGTCACCATGGTGTACTGCCAGCTTCACTCTGAGGTCTGAAAGACCAAAGGCTGTAGACAGACATTGTCTACATGCACCAAGGCAGCTGTGCAGATCCCAGCCCAAATGAAGACCAGACTCAAGGCTGCTGCATCTGAGTACAGTGGAGGCCTGTGGAGGTGAGGTTCCTGGACATGCCCAGGGAACCAGGGAAAGGCGTACTCGAGGTAGTCACATAACCTTGTACTCAAACCCTCCTGTGACTCCTCGTGTCTTGTGGTGCAATATTGGAATCTGCTCCGTGGTCTGTGCTCTGAGTGGTAGCATCCTGTGTTCCACATCCCGTGTTCTCTGGACTATGGGTCTTGGAAGCTTCCACTGTTGGAGGTTGAGCAGGGGCTTCCCTGGGGAGGCCTTCAAAGCTTGGGACAGGGAGGCTTGGTCTTGTCTCTGGGTCACCCTCAGAAGCCCTGACTGTTGGGCAGGCACTCTCGGGCGGGGCGCTCGGCAATTTGGAGCCTATAAAGCACTTAACAGCATAAAGGACGACGGGGTAAGGAATGTAGCACTAATCCCGTCTCTTGAGTCAGAGGAGGAGCTGGGGAGGGGACAGTCCCTAGGCACTCTAGGACCAACCAGTCTGTCACATGCACAAAACCCATCTCCTCTCCAAAAGATCCGAGCCTGTACCCCAGGGTTTCCAGAGACCCCCCTTTCCAGGAAGCTCCACTAGGGGGTGACTGGCTTCTTCTATTTTTTTCTGGACACAGGGAGAGAAGAGCACCCAGTGAAAATGAGGAGACCTCTGCTTTCAAAAGCATCTGAAAAGTCTGCAGTCAGTTCTTGGAGATGTGGCTCAGTGGTACAGCCTCCGCTTAGCATGCCCTAGGCTCAGGTTCAGTCCCCGGCCCTGCAAATGGAAATGCCATTTCTTCTTCCATCCGGACACCCATGATGATGAGTAACCATGGGGACAGTCTCAGAGCAGCCTAAACAAAATGGGCTTATTAGATCAGAGTCACCATGCAGGGTGATTCTGGTGCTTGTGGATCTAGGAATTGGATCGTCTATCCTTCCTTTATCTAAGGCAGCAGTTTGTGCTATTCCCCAGGGTGGCAAGTGATAAAATGGCCAGTTAGGAGCAAACTTTCCCTAAGCTCCCAGGTCCCACTGAACAAGATGATTGACAGTGAGACCAGGGAGGAAGACCCTGTCATAAGCCTCCATACACTGGCTCTCAGAGGGGTTCGTGGACACTTTGGACGTCAGTGGTGACCTGGAACTGCAGAGTTAGGCAGCAGCTGGTGGAAGCAGAGTTTGTCCCTTCCATGACCCGTATAGTCACACCAGTCAATTGTGGAGGTGAAAAACCTGCTTTTTATTATCCAATCCCAAGCTCTAACTTTACTTTATAGATTCATTCTTGCCTAAGGTTTACCAGGTAAATGGAGGGGAAATACTCCGTGGTTTCTTTGGTGCTTGGCTGAGAGCCACCTACCACTTCTGAAGGTTTGGGGAACCTCAGTGGAGAACACACTCCCAGCAGGAGCAACCACAGTCCTCTGGGTCAGTAGCTCTGGCTGTCTACGTGGGTGGAGAAGGGAGGCTCCACCATCATTTAGAAGTGGAGGAAGAGGCCAGAGGAAGAGAGCCAACCAACAGCGTCCACTGTCATACCTCCTCAGACCATGCCCATCAAGTGGTAGAATTATTTCCACAGACATCCCCTCTGAGTGCCTGCGACAATGCCACTCAGGACAAAATTGGGAGTGCCCAGCAAGGAGAAGTTGTAGGTCCAATGCAATGCCCTAGTGTCCCAAATGTTTCGCCTGTGCCTGTCACCCTCAGGACCCTGTGTCTTGTAGGTTGCCCTCCAGGGCCACAGCTATCATGTAGATGCTATATTCTCTATATTCTGGAAACATTCTGTCACTGCATGGGTGTTCTCACCCATGCTCCGAGGAAGCCAGAAAAGCCTGGAGGGTACCTCTTTCAGAGCAAGCTGCCTTGCCAAAAGGCCCTGGACCCACAGAAAGGAAGCAAAGGAAATGATAGCATCCCAAACCAAGGGTGAAGGGCAGCAGCAGTGAGGATGGCGATGAGATGGCTCAGTGGGTAAAGGGGTTTGCCAAGCCTGGTGACCTGAATTCCATCCCTGAGACCCACACGGTGGAAGGAGAGGACCCTCTCCAGCCGCTGTCCTCTGACCTCCCTGCACCGTGTGCACAACACAGGGAAAATAAATGAATCCAATAACGACTAAAAAGAAAAGCGGTGTTCTGTCAAAGCCGCCTGGAGGTGACTCTCCGGTCACCACGCAGCACTTGGTTCTTTCATTCCGAGTCTGAGCTTCAGACGCCCTCTAGAAGGAAGTGGGAGATGGGGACATGTGGCAACTCTGGGCACTCCGTGGCCTTCTTGAATGGGGTGGGTTTGTGTCGATCTCTTTCTTACAACCAACGGTGGCTAAGAATGAGGCTTAGCCACCTGGGTTCAAAGGACCAGAGCTGTGCCTCAGTTTCCTTACCTGCACGGCAGAGAGTAACGTCGTTTGATTAAAAGAAACACTTTGGGCTGGCTGGGGGTGTAGCTTGGCAGGTAGGGTGTCTGCCTAGTCTTCTTGAAACTCCAGGTGTGAGCCCAGCACTAAATAAACCAGGCACAGCTGTACACACCTGTAATCTCAACACTCAGGAGGGTCAGAAGTTCAAGGCCACTCTCTACTATATAGCAAGTTCAAAGACAGCCTGGGATACATGAGACTTTGTCTCTAAAAACAGAAAGACAGACAGACAAGAAAGAAAGAAAGAAAGAAAGAAAGAAAGAAAGAAAGAAAG
>CABHPQ010195258.1:0-14656 GCA_902168405.1 Peromyscus aztecus | reverse complement strand
AGAGGACATTTTGCAGGTATACACATGGGGTCAGAGGACATTTTGCAAGAGTCAGTCAGTCAGTTTTTTCCTTTTACCCATGAGTCCTACAGATGGAACTCAGGTCATGAGGTCTGGTGGCAAGTATCTTTCCCTACTGAACCACCTCTCTGACCTCCATCTGTGTGAGATGAAGTAGATTACTAAGGATTCACCCAGGTCGTGTACAACTGTGTAAAGAGCAAGGCCACAGTTCCCGTGCAAGGGCTCCCCGGTGGTGACGTCACCTCTTTCGGATTCCGACAATGCATTGTGGCTATTGTCCTTGTGTTTACTTTTAAATTACAACTGGGTCCATGCTTGAAGAGGTTGGAACAAACACCACACCCCAGGCCTACATTTATCTTTGTACATGTGACCGTGGGCTGGTTGTATCACACATGCAGGTGCACACACACATACACACACGTACACACACACACACACACACACACACGCACGCACGCACGCACACATGCACACACCAACACAGCTTTAAAAAGAAGGGACAGTGAGCGATTCGGCCTGGAGCTGACTCTATGAGGCCCCTACTCTGTCTGAGGGACCTGTGCTGGTGCTGTGGCTGACAGACAGCTTTTAAAGAGTGACAGCTTCCACAGTCCCCAGAGAGTCACCCACCCCACAGGCATTCCCGGCTCTGCTGTCTCCAAGCCCTGGTTGGCATCAGACCCAGGGCAGCACAGAGCTCCTGTCCCAAGTCAGTACCCCTGGGAGGGCCAGTCTTGGGGCAGGGACATTGTTGAGTGACAGTGACCGTTGGTGTTGGACTACAGCTGGTGTAGAGAGCTTTTGTAGAACAGGGGGTCTCAGCCTGGGGTCCAGGGTGGATTTGGGAGGCCTTGCTTTGTGCATGTTTCTGCTTGGAGGGGTGAGCTTCTGGCTTCTACAGCTCCTCAAAGGGGTCCTGAGGAGATTCAGCAGGGTTCTAGGTTTGGGCCACAATAGCAGAATAGTGAGAGATAGATAATGTGCACACATGTGTGTAGGTGCACATGTATGCAGATGCTGGAGGTCAGAGGTCAGTCTCATGTGTGCTTCCTCAGAAGCCATCCACCTCGTTTTTATTTTTAAAAGGTCTCACTATCTATCCCTGGCTGACCTGGAACTCACTCTGTAGACCAGGCTGGCCTTGAACTCACAGAGACAGGTCTACCTCTGCTTTCAGGGTGCTGAGATGAAAGACCTTTGTGCCTGACTCACCTTTTTGTTTTTAGATTTATTTTATTTTTACTTACGTGTATCTGTGTGTATTTGTACATGTGTGTGCAGGTGCCAATGGAGGCCGGAAAAGAACACCAGACCCCCTGAAGCTGGAGTTACGGGCAGTTGTGAGCCTCTTGATGGGGTGCTGGAAACCAAACCTAAGTCCTCTGCAAGAGCAGCAAGTGCTCTTAAAGGTTAAGCCACTTCTTTAGTGGGAACCTTATTTTCTGACGTATCTCTCACTGGCCTGGAACTCCCCAATTGGGTGGGCAGGGCTGGCTGGTCATTGGGTACCAGGGATCCACCTATCCCTGCCTTTCCAGCTCTGGGATGAGACACCTTTTAAAACTTGGATTCTGAGGATTTAACTTCACGTCCTCAGCACGGCAAGCCTGCTACGTGCGTCACCTCCTCACTCCTTGGGATCCTTTTTTACTGTTCATTTTCCTGTGCTCTTGGCTCCAGTGTCCCTTCTTACAGCTGGCTCTGAGTGCCCGGTCACATGCCCAGGATCCCACATCTGGAAGGTGGGATCCCTTCACGGTAGACTCTCTCTAGGAGGTGTTATCTGGGGTTGGGAAGAGTGAGGAGGCCTCCCCTGGCTTGGAGACTAGATAGCCTGGCAGTGGAGTGGCTACAGGTGGACCTGGGGCATTGGCATTATCTGCCAGTTTGGGAGGAAGCCACTGGGCGTGGCCTTCCCTTTATCTTCCCGAAGGATGGGAAGCTTTCAGAGAAGGTCCTCGGGGACAGGGCTTTGAGACAGTGGGTACGCACGGGCGTGGGTCGGGGGGATCAGTGCCAGCATTTCCCGCTCTGGCTTTTTGGTGCTCCTGGGCTAGGGGTGCTCTTACCTCTTGCAGCACCTTCGCATGGCAAGCTAGGAGCCATGCCTGGGAGGCTGGGAGGGGTGATGTGAGTGCAGAGAAAACGCCAGGGCATGTGTGGGCTGCAACCAAAGGACTAAGCGTAAGGTGTGTCCTGAGGGGCCGACTGGCAGCATGAATATAGGGTGGGGAGGCTTGACAAAAGACCTGGGGGTCAGGGCTGGCTCTGTGCTGGCTTTGAGTAGTGCTTAGAAATGATGGCAACAGGGTGTGGGAGGCTGGGGGCCAGGAAGTGATCTCTGTGGCTCTTTGTGCCACTCCCACGGCGGAGGGCCTCACCTCTGAGGGATGGGGTGATGCCTACCCTGGAGGTGGAGGCTCGGCATCTGCTTTTCAGTCTTCTTGCCTCAGGCCTCACTCACAGGCCGCAGCTCTCAGATTGGCATGTTGCTTCCTTAGCCTGAAACTATGTACTGTTTATTATTAGAATACCGTCATCTCAGGACCAATGGTGGTACTGATGGGGTACTGGGAACATTCCTCTTTGAACCATTATCAGACCAGAGTGTAGCTTTTACCTTCCTAAGGAGTTGAAGAGTCTGCGGTGCCGCATGGGTAGGGAGGGCTTCATGTACATCCAGGTAACTGCGAGGGAATGAATTCTATTACTGCACAAGCCTTGCACATACTGGCAACAGGAAGAAGCTTGCCATAGATTGGGTTGTCATGGTCTGAAGACCAGGTGCAGGGCAAGTGGGAGAGGAACTGTCCGAGAGGATGCTCAGGGCAGGAGGGGTGCCCAGGAGGGGGTGCTTCTAGGAGAAGGGTGCCCCAGGGGGAGGCGCTTCTAGGAGAGGTGTGTTCCAGGAGGGAGCTCCAGCAGACCCTTGGCATGCTGTGACAGGGAGAGGCATGGGCTAGCCAAACCAGTCATCCACAGTGAGTCAGGCTTCTGGCAGACAGCCCCTAGCCCAGGGCGTCTGTGACTCAGCCGCTGACTGACAGGCTGTGGACCCACAGTGAAAGTGCTGGGAAAGGGTGGCACTGAGGGTGGCCCGCCCTGGGTGCCCCAGGAGTCCAGGGCATCTCCCCATTCCTTCCCTCCTCCATCATGCTCCACTAACCTCCCAACGTCCGTCCCATGTGTGGGAGATCCATGCCAAAGGTCAAGGATTTCCTGTCATCCAGCTAGACCCAGGCTACAGCTTAGAGGGACCCCGGGATCACAACAGGGTCAGGCCCAGCTCAGCACCTCCCTATCTTCCTCCCCGTTTCCAAGAATGTTCCCCTTTCTCTGGACCACGGCGGGGGGGGGGGGGGGGGGGGGGAAGAATTGGAAGCTGCATGGAAGGACTGTGGCTTAAAGGGAGTAGGAGACCCTTTAAGAGGGAGCTGGTGGTAGAATGGGGGTCTCCATGAGAGAGGATCCGGGACAGTCCTCCTCCCTTGGGAAAACGTTCCTCCTCTGGAGCAGACAAATCACGTGACCAGGCTGGGTGCTCTGGGCCTGCAGGGACCCTCCAGAGATGGTGCTGCTGGCATAGCAGCGAAGGACCCAGAGGGACCAGGAATCAGTGTGGGAGGAAGAGCAAGGGCCATGGGAAGGCCTGATGTGGAAGGTGGCTGTCTTTCTCAGCAGACTGCTCTCCTCCTGCTGCCGGGAGCCATTACCCTGGTCTCCTGGGCACTGGACTAGCTTTAGGTGAGCACTGGAGGAGGAAGCCACAGTAGGGGTTCAGTTTTGGGAAAGTGAGTCTTTAGTTCCCATTTCCTTCTCTTGGCTCAGTCACAAACTGTCCACCTTGCACCAGCCTTCACACAAACATCCCACCCAGAGTGAGATGGAGTCAGGCTGGGGCAGAGCAGACTGCCTTCCTTGTCTGGGAAAACCAGTACATCTTCTGGACCTTACAAAGCTGGCACTAGAATATTCCCAAACTCTAGAGACTGAGTACTCAGCATCTGGGGTGTGTCCAATGGTGACCTTAACTCAACATTTCAAGGCCTCACATGGGGAGAGTACAACACCTTCCAGAATGTTCTCCAGCTCCTCCACCTATGGTTCCTACAGGTTCCTGCTTCTCCCTATACTGGTGCTAGCCTCATCTGGCTGTGACTTTCCACAACAGAACAATGAAGCATCCTCTGTCCTATAGTTAGCTGTGGCTCCCCTTGGGCCTCAGCCCTGTGGCCAGATTCCACATTTGTAAGACCACAGCTCCTGGAGACACACCTGCTCCCACCCCAATTCTTGAGTGAGCCAGGTGCATCCTCTGTGAGTGAACTTCTTCCGAGCTTGGTCTCTGGTCAGGCCTTTGGTCCTTGTGTGGCTCCCCAGCCTCACATATGCCTTCTGCTGTGTGGCCCCCATTGTTGTCAGGGACCCCCATCTTGTAACCCTCCTCTGGGATCCTCATACTCTGAATGTGGAACCCAGAGACAGTGGGTGTGAACTGCGTTGGTTCACACCGTCTCTTTAACAGAGGGGAGGAAAGGAGACCCGGAGGGAGCCAGATTCCTCAGAAGTAGGTAAAAGCGTCTGTGAGAGGGTGTGGCTACATCAAGGGATGCCAAGCTTTTTCCCTGAGTTTTTCTAACTGTTTAACAGTAGCCCCCAAGACTGGGCATATCTCTAGTCAGTTCGTCTGCTGAGTTGGATGGGTTCAGGGAAAGAGAAGAGTCTGCAGAGTCTTCACACTCCCGGCAGTTTGGTACAGGTGCCGAGCAGAGACTGAGGCAGCTGAAATGGAAGATCAGAAATGAGGGGCCTTGCGGGGATCCTGGGGAGCTCTGGTCACGATGGTCTCGACTCTTGCTTTGACAACCCCCTGCTTGTACGTCACTCAGATACCCCACTCCCATGGGAAAGCCCTTCCACGCAGTGACGAGGCCCTCAGAACCAGACGCTGTAAACTTCAGGAGCCTCTGCTTGCCTGGACACTCAAGCTTGTGGGTGGGTGATGGAAGCCATGGCAGACCTTTCTTTCCCTCCCTCCCCAAGGAATGAAAAAGCTGAAGCTTTGTCTGTGACAGAATCTGTGAAAATGTCAATGGCATGGAAACAGGGAAAGATACTGACTCAAATGGCCAGTTTGTCTGAGAGGACGCTGTATCTGTGTTCACTTTGACCCCAGCACTTGGTGAGCTAAACAATAGCAAACACTCTGACCTCTGGCAATTCAGTGGGTCAGGAATTTGGGGACCACTAGTAGGGTAGCTCTGGCCTGGGAGACCATGTGGGGCCAAGGTCTTCCAATCAGCTGCTGGAGCTGGCTGTCACCAGAAGGCTGGAGGGGCCAGGAGGACCCCCTCCCGCAAGGTGGTCCAGCCACAAGGCTTGATTGACATTGGCAAGAGCGCTTGTTCTTTTCTTCAAGAGGGGCCTCCTCCAGGGGCAAGATTAGCTACAGGGCATCTTCAGAACTCAAAGATAGCTTCCTAAGTGAGAGTTTAGGAGAAAGGTCCTAGCCTCAGAAGTTGAAGGTCATCATTCTGCATTGAGGGGTATCATTGGTTCACTGGAGCAAGGCCACACAGCAAGGACACCAGAGCGGAGGCCCTCTGGACACAACAGAGTGAACGCAAAGAGTGGAACAGACCACCCTCCCCACCCCCCACGCCGGAAGAGCGTAACTGAACAGCACGAGAGAAGGAAATGAAAGAAAACACTATCCTAAATTAGAAAAGTTGTTTTTAATGTGAAAATTCACTCCTGGCGAATTTTAAAAGGCAAGATGTGGACAGCAGGAAACCGAATGAGTAGGAAGCTGAGTCTGAGGCTTTCAAGGAAAAGTGGGAGAATCTGGACAGCAGGTTTGTACAGCGGGAGATGCAGAGGATGAGGAAAGGGAAGGAGGAACTGGGCA
The DNA here is from genome assembly GCA_902168405.1 of Peromyscus aztecus. NCBI lineage: Eukaryota > Metazoa > Chordata > Mammalia > Rodentia > Cricetidae > Peromyscus > Peromyscus aztecus. Next base: position 8,721 of record CABHPQ010195258.1, on the reverse strand, counting down.
TCCTGTATTTGTTTATTTTGTCCTTGCGCACCGAGCGGGAGCGGGTGCCACGCAGTGCAGAGCCTTCAGGGAGCTTGTGTGGGGCCCTGGGTTCAATCCCCAGCACTGCAAAGAAGGAGGAAAAGGACAAGGGGAGAGGAAGGAAGAGGAAGGAGAAGAGGGAGACTAGGCAGAAGAAGAGAAAGAGGAACAGGAAGCAGAGGAGGGCTCAACCAACAGATCGTGTATTTGTTGAGCTCATTATACTTCAAATACCAATGGAGTTCTTTTTATTTTTTAATTTAAAGTTTCTACTTGAAACTGTATTTAAATACTTTTATAGGGGCTAGAGAGATGGCTTGGCACTTTGGAGTGTGTACTGATCTTCCAGAGGACCCGAGTTCATGTCCAGCAACTCACAGCCTCCTGGAACTCCAGCTCCAGGGGATCTGACACCTCTGGCCTCTGAGGGCACCTGCACTCATGTGCACATCTGCATATACATCTACATACTTTAAAATGATACAAATAAATTAATATTAAAAATATCTACTATCTCCTCCCACTCCCTCTCTCTTGTTTTTGTGACAGAGTCTCACCACACAGCCCTGAATGGCCTGGAACTTGCTATGTAGACCAGGCTGGCCTTAAACTCAGAAATTTGCTTGCCTCTGCCTCCTGAGTGTTGGGACTAAACCGTGTCTGGCTATTATTTTCTATTTCTATAATCAAAACACGAAACAAAAATCAAACAAAACCAAACAAAAAGAAATTATAGAAAACAATTTCTCTGATGCGAAGAAAAGTAAAAGCTGTCAGAGTCAAAGAGCTAAAACCTATGTGAGGGGACTCCGAAATGCTTAGAACTGCAAAATCTCTTGTTCAGGTTTGAAGGAAGCCATTTTCACTGGGAGAGGAAGAGCTTCCCTACCAAGATTCCTGGCTTTGCCAGAACTTCATGTTACACAATTATAAACATTACCATGAATCAACATGGGCCATATTTAGATAATCAACACAATTCTAAAGAATTCTGTAGACAGCTATGACATCACTAATATATAGGTCAAGAAAGAGACATTCTTAGACATGTAAGGACTTATGTAAACTCCCAAAAAATAATGGTCCCAAAGAGCCACTAGTGGGTTGAGAAATGAGTCAAATCCAGAACCCAGGAATGGCAGAGGTGGGACAAAGGACAGAGACGTGAGTAAGCAGGCTGAAGGCTAATGTCTAAATCGTTGTTCAGAGCCCTGGTTGTGAAACCAAAGGCAAACATCAAAAGCAGTTCTTGAAAGAGGAAAAGTACAGATTCCAGGCATGTGACTATTCTGAGAAGGACGTAAGGAGTAGATGAGTCCTGAGCTCCTCGGCTCATGAGCTTGCTGTATGTTTAAATATGAATGTACTATCTTGTGTGTCTGTGTGCGTATGAGCCCCGGATGGGCTCCTAATCTTTGAACCATCCCTCTAGCACCATGCTTGCTATTTACTTCAAGGACCATGTAGGAGACTGTTGGCTTTAGATGTTGTGCCTGCTTCCACAGCCACAGAACTTACAAACTTTTACAGAGGAGCCAAGGAGAAGCAACTGACTGAAAATTCATAAAAGTAAGCAAGGAAATGTAAAGTGCGGAGTGTTCTAGAAACAGCACCAAGAATATCAGTTCACAACAAACACAAACATATAAAGTGCTGTGGACAGGTGAAAAATGTTCAGATTGAGTAAAAAAAAAAAATACTAAACTATAAACTGCCTTCCAGAACACGAAATGACATGCAAGTATAAAAAAAGTAGAATAAGGGGCGGGGGCACAGTTAAGTTAGTAGAATGCTTGTTTAGCATTCACAAGGTCCTGGGTTCAAACCCAACACTCAGAAGGTAGAGGCAGAGGAATCAGGAGTTTGGGTTCAACTGGGGGCTATAGAGTGAGTTTACAGCCAGGCTAAGGTACCTGAGACCCTGTGTCAGAAAACTTAAATGAGCCAGGTGTGGTGGTCCAGGCCTTTAATCTCAGCACTCAGGAGGCAGAGGCAGATGGATCTCTGTGAGTTCAAGGCCAAACTGGCCCACATAGTGAGTTTTAGGGCAGCCAGGGCTACACAGTGAGACTTTGTCTCAAAAACAAGAAAAACAAAAAAGAAAGATAGACAAAAATGAAAAAAAAAAAAAACCTCAGGAAACACAAACCAAAGGAAGCAGATATAAATGTTAGTAGTGCATGGGGTGAAATTGACAAGAAAAGAAGAGTGTGGGGGGGGGGGGGCTGGGGAGAGGCTCCGGGGTGTAGAGCAGTTTGTGCTCTTCCAGGGAACGCACAGCTCCCAAACAAACGTAACTCAGCTCCACAGGATTCGGTGCTTCTCTACTGGCTTCCCCAGGCACTGCGCGCACGCGGTGTACAGACATACACGAGGGCAAATCACTCATAACATAATGTAAAAACAAATTAAAAAAAACTCAGAAAAAAGAAGAGTGTTATTTTTATTCTTAAAACACTAATTTATAGTAAAGACACACCCTAAACTATCATTTAAAAAAAAAACAGACAGTAAAAACTGTCATAAGCAGAAGAAACTCAGAAATTGATCATCTTAGTGGAAATTTGAATATGTGGCCCTCTGTATTTGAAAGCAAAGGTAACTAAAAACTGTCAAAAAGTGAAATGATGTGATAATAGCCGCAAAGGGCGAGCGTGGGGACGCCACGGCTCCGTCTGAACAGGGTAGAGCGGGCTCCCAGGCCCGCAGGATGTCTCTCCTGTCAGTAGAGAGGAGCAAACGCCTTTGCCGCAGCCCAGCCCACACTCTCACCACAGGGCCTTTGCATCTGCTCCCTCTCAGCTCACAGCTGCCTGCCCTCCACCCTGACCCCACATTTCTCTGACTCACCTGCACTAACATTTCCTGCTTAAAAGTCACCTCCGCAAAGGGCCTTCCCTGCCTCCCTGGGATGGGACTTTCCCTGATGGCTTCTGCCTCTGCTGGCCACCTCCTCCCCTTATCGCACTCTGCTTGTTTGTTTGTTTATTTGCTTGCTTATTTATTCATTCATTCATTCATTCATTCATTCATTCATTTATTTAAAGTGGCATTACCTGCCTCTTGGTGGTAAGTCATTCGAAAGCATTTGCCCTGCTCACTTCTCACCCATTGCACCCTGTACTAAGTTTCACAGGAAAGACACTCAGCAGGTGACCCATGAACTGACCTGTGAGCCATTTAAATGTCTGTCTGTGTGGCTGTCCTTCAGTTTCTGGCTGGGGGCAGGGGCTGGTTCTGATGACAGGGGACCTTTGGAGATGTCTGAACACATTGGGGTTGCTGTAACAGCATAGGTGGAGCTTGGGGGTGTATCTCTGGTCACTTAGAGGCCACAGGACAGCCCAAGGACAAGAAGCCACCTTCTTGTTTCCAGAACAGAGGCAAGCCCAGCAGATGCTAGGGAGTTTAGAGACAGTAAGAAGAAGGTTCTAAAAACCAACGTTTTAAGTGTTTGCTGGAGAGTATGGGTTTGTGAGAACGAGCAGCCACAGAGCCTCGGGGCAGAGGAAATGCCCTGTGTCACCTGTCCTGGGAACAAGACACTGTTCCACAGATACCAGACCCATACATCAGATCTTTTTAAAAACATTTATTTACTTTCTCTCTCTCTCTCTCTCTCTCTCTCTCTCTCTCTCTCTGTGTGTGTGTGTGTGTGTGTGTGTGTGTGTGTGTGTGTGTGTATACATGTGCCATGGTGTTCCTATGGAAGCCAGAGGACAATTTGCAGGCTGGGGATTGAACGTGGGTCCTCAGGCTTGGCTGAAGCCACCTTCTGAGCCGTCTCACCGGTCCCCAACGGTGGATTTTTTTTAAACCTCTCTGCATCAGCTGAGAATTTCTTATTTAAAATACGTCTATGCAGAAAGCAAACTGAAGTATTAAAGCTGCTAAACAAACTTACGCTAAAGGCATGCTGGGATATTTTGTTAATCTTAACAAAGAAACAATTCAGTTCTTCTAGAAAGATTCCTTTTCAGGTTTACTATCATTATCAGGTTACAAGCTATTTTGTTTCTTTTTTCTTTTTTTTAAATTGAAAATAATACTTTTCATACATATATTCCCATTAGAGGTTCCCCTCCCCCAGATCCCCTCAGATCCTCTCCACTTTCCCACCCACCCAAATCCATACCCTTTCTTCCTCTCTCATTAGAACACAAATAGGAATCTAAAAATAATAATAAAATAAGATGAGATGAAATAAAAACAAACCAGAAAAGGAAAAAACAAACAGAAAAAAAGAATCAAAGAAAGAGCACAAGAAATACATACAGATGGACACACCCATTTGCATGCACAGAAAATCCATAAAAACTAGATCAGAAACCATAGTATAGAAGCAAAAGACACGTAAGGTTAAAGAAATTTGTGGGACAAAACAAAAAACAAAACAAAACAAAACAACAATAACAACAACAACAACGGGAAAAAAAAAAACCCAAATTAACCCCCAAACAAAACAACCCTCCCCAAATACCACTGAGTTTGTTTTGTGTTGGCCATCTATGGCTGGGCATGGAGTCTGTCCTGTGTATGGGCATGTCCTTTGTATACATACCCAGTAGATTCTACTGGAGAAAACGATCTCTTCCTTTGCAAGCAGTTTGAATTGGAGATAGTTTCTGGGTTAGGGGTAGGGCTTATGTCTTTTTCCCCTCTCAGTACTGAGACCCCATCTGGCTTAGACCTGTGCAGGCCCTGTGCATGCTGCCACGGTTTCTGTGAGTCCAACCTCTGGACTCCAGGCAACTAAGGATCTGGACAATACCAGAGGCGCTCCAGTGCAGGGGGCACTGTGGCAGAGCTGCGTGGGAATTTTCTAAAGAATCTCCGACCCTTCTTTTAAAAAACAACCCCCTCCTCTCTCTAATCTGTATTCTGCCAAGACACAGAGCTGTTTTGCTCTTCAGTGCTCACAGTGTGGTCCTCTTACCCATGGCCTAAGCCCCTTCTGGGAGCTGTGTAGAGACTCCACCCCACACCAGAGCTGCTGGAGAAGGACCAAGTCCAAGGGCCTCCGAGGACCTCCAGAAACACATTAGGTCTGAAGATGTCAGTTCTCACTCTCAAGGGTTCTCTGAAATTATCTGGAGACCAAACGAACGGGAACGCGGGGACTGGGAGCTGGGCGCCACTATTTCATAAATCTCCTAGGGTCGTTTCTGTGCATCCAGCGTAGGACAGCAGGTGTCGGGCAGACAGTTAGTGAAAACAAGGGGGTGCTGGCTCCAACCTGCTACTCAAGTGCTAAGTACTCTCTCCCCAGAGAGGCAGGGACTGGGGAGGAAGACAGTCGGAGCGGGGACTTCCTCATGAAAGCCAGTGAGGCTCCGAGTCCCACTCAAGTCTCCCAGGAGAGAAGTCCACATGAGCTCAAGGTTCAGGCGGGCTTGTGTCTGACTCCTGTGGGGCCCAGGCTGTGGCTTCTAGGTTTCCGTGCCGGGCAGAGAGAGCCAGCTTCCAGTGAGGCAGGCATGGATTTACCAGCTTCTCATGTGCCAGAATAACAGCCGTAAACGGATCCGGAGCTTCGGACCTTGGAAAAGGGGGGAGGACCCAGCTGGTGACAGCCAGACCGTGTAAAAATGGAAGAGAGCTGGGGAGGAAGTTGTAACGCCTCCCTCTTCGAGGCGGTGCAGCCCGGTGCAGCCCGGCATTCTCCACGCGGCCTCAGCATGAACTGCCATCTATGTTCAGCAGAGCAAAGCCCTCTGAGGCCAGCACCTCAGGTGACAACTTGTCCTCTCTCCTCCTCCACTGTGCCTCAACCTTGGTGGGAGGTGACAGGTCATAGTTACTGGACAGAAAGAAGTAGATAAATGACAAGCAATATGAGACAGAAAAAGACCAACCCTGCCCAGCTGTCCCTGTGCACCCCCTCACATCAGGCACCCACTGTGCAAAATCCCATAAAGATAAAGAAGACAATAAAAATCACCTGTGAAGCCTTAGTCATCACAGGGACCATGAGACTTCATCACTGGGTGCTGTTATTTGGGACTTACTTCGTAAAAGTGAGAGAGAAAAGTCCATTTCAACTTTCAGCCCGACAGTGAAGCCTAAGGCTTCTTACCACATAAAGCTTAGAGATCTGGGTCGTGAGTGCTTCAACTTGAGTGCAGGAAAACCTTTGGGACTTAATCTCAGCATAGTGCTATTAACAGGCAGTCTCCGGCATGACCAATCAGTGCCTTGCCAAAGGGCTGAGGAATCCAGTAGTCCTTTGGTCTTTAGAGCAGACAAGGAGCTCTCCCCAGAGCCCACATCTGCTGGTCCCTTGATCTTGGACCTCCCAGCATCCTAAACTGAGGGAAGTAAGTGTCCATCGTCTATAATGTCTCAGGTAATTCGTTCTGAGACTGTGGGGAAGGCGAAGCGGTCTCTGATGCCATCTCTGGACTCCTCCCTGTTCAATGACATGAGGAAGGCCTGGAATTCCCTGAGGAGTGGGGGCTCCCGAAGAGCTCGTTCCCACTGCCCATTCAAGCTGTCTGCTTCTACAGATAATAGTGTGTGTTCATGCACCTTTCTCATGGTGACAAGATACCCAGCAAGCACCTTAGGGGAAATGGCTGACTTCGGCTCATGATCCGAGATCTGAGAGGGTGTGAAGGCGTAGGCAGTTTTTAGTGGCTGGAGTACAGGGCTGGGACCTCATACAATTTGTCAGACCAAGAATCAGAGAGCGGAGAATGCTGACTTTCCCCTTTCTCCCTCTATTCCGTCCTGGACGCCAGACCGTGAGATGGTGTCAGACCGTGAGATGGCGCCACCCGAATTCAAAGTGGTTTTCTCTGCTCGATTGAACCTCTCCATCAACTTCTTCACAGTCATGCCCAGAGGTGTGTCTCCCAGGTGATTCCAAACCCAATGGACAATGAAATAAACCATCACAGAGCGAGAGAGGAGGGAAGGGAGAGGAAGGGGAGGGGAGGAGAAGAGAGGAAAAGAGAGAGGACAGAGTGAGGGGACAAAGGGGCATGAGGCTGGTTCCCAGAAGTGGCAGGCTGGGGTCCTGTGGCTGTGACGTGCTGCTTTGAGAGTTAAGGAGGAAATAGCCTGTTCTCTCACGCTGAAGCACGAATGCACACACATGCACACACGGATGCACACATGTACACTTGCTCATGCACTTTAGGCTCTGGGGTCATCTGAGAAAGGAAGGTCTCCACGGTCACTGCTGAGGACATGCTCAGAAACTGTGCTTGCTTGAGGCCACAGAGATGTCATCAGTGACCTCTGGGATGTCACATGGGACAGTGTACCTTTTCTAGCCAGAACTTAAGGAAATGGGGAATCAAAGTCACGTGGGCAGTTAGACTCCTTTGCTAAGTGACTTCCATGTTTAAGGGGAACTGTATACCTCACTGACTCAGTGACAGCTGTCCAGAAGGAAATGATAGACGCTAAGGGCAACAAGAAGAATAAATGAGCCAAACACTTTTTTTTTCCAGAGAGAAAAAGAGGGAGGAAGCAAGCAGCCGCCGCCGCCGCCACCGCTGCCACCCAAGGAAATGAGAGAAGCAGGCGATGAAACTAATGGGTTAGAAAATAGAACATGCATTGATGACTAAAAGCGGGGTCTGGCTCTCGAGGAGGACCAATGAATTTCAGGAACCATCGGCAAGCCCAATCAAGGGGGAGAGAAAATAGGAGCATGTAAAATGAGAAATGGGAGCAAGAAAAAAAAAAAAAAAAAACTCCACAGAAATAGCTTTCCCTGCTCTAATAAACTTGAAAATCCCAATGAAGTGGAGATTTTTCTAGGAAATATAAATGACTAACTTAGTAGCCGTAAGGCGGGATAGACTAATCATATGAGGGAAGGCTGAAAAGGTAGTGGAAAAAAAAATTAACCCTAGACCTTGTCAGTGTGGTTTCAAGCCTGTAGGGATGGACTCCTTTGTGCTGCGGTAGAGGGGGTGAGGCCATGGGTAAAGAGGGGATGGCTCCAACCAGCACCTTACTGAGCTGGCAGTGTCCAGTGCCAGAGCCGGCCAGATGGGCAGGAGAAATCCAGCCCAACGACAGAAAGATTGGAAAATCTTCAGACTCAGATTGGAAAACGGACTCTGGCCACGTAATGCCCCACAGGCAGCAGGGCTGAGTCTAGCCAGGCAAATGCTGAATTCCAGGGCATCGCTTACAGTGAACAGCTCCGTTTGTGGATCAACATGGCGCATCAGCGCATCAGCTCTGTTATAGAGAGATCTTAGGTTCTGAAAACTGCCCGAGTTTATTATTTATTTATGTGTGTATTTATTTATTGTGTGTGTTGTGTGTACATGTGAGCACATGTGTGAATGTGTGTTGTGTGTGTGTGTGAGTGTCTAGGTGCGTGCTTCTGTGGGGTGCAGAGGCTAGAGGATGGCATGCTCCAGCTTTCTGCTGTTGAGGCAGGGTCTCTTGAGAGTTTTTGTCCAGGCTGGCAGCCAGCAAGCCCTGCCAATCCTCCTGTTTCCACTCCCCTCGGTGCTGAGCAGTGTCTCCAGCCCAGAGAGTCTGAGATTAGATCCTGCACATCCCACTTCCCTGCTGTGGAACACTGATTATACTCTGTATTTTACAACCTGGAAAGGAAGCAGCTCAGTGGGTGAAATGCTTGTCCTGCAAGCGTGTGGACCTAAGCTTGAATTCCCAGCCTCCACATCACACACACACACACACACACACACACACACACACACACACACACAC